>JBBPRV010000792.1:0-14657 GCA_038093235.1 Boletus harrisonii
ATTATTTTAAATTTTTGTATTTCCTGAAAATTTGAAAACTAATTTTTTTGTAGCTCGGCCAATATGGGTTCAAATTGAATTGATTCCCCGCATTCATTCCGCGGCCACCGAGTCAATTATTTCAATTGTTGGTAATTTCAAATTTGATTTTTTCTTACTCGGTCAATGCGGGATACATGCGGGGGGTCAATACGAGTCAGATGGTACAATTCCGGCTCGTCTACCATTACTGGCCGAGGAGACAGAGGGTGGCCGAGGCTAAGCGCGAACTGACAACATTTTCCTCATTGGCCAAGTCGTGTGAAATAGACAGTAATCTAACCGGATCAACGTGCAATAAACAACTGACTCGGACAGTGGACTCTTGTTGCCGATGGACGCTACAACATCATGCCTCGTAGAGGGAACAAGGACGTACCGTCGGGTACCGAGAATGCCAACGCACTTATCTGTGTTCTTGGTATTGGGTGTACCACTTGGACCATTAAACCTAGGGAAGATGCATACGTGTCAGCCTTTACCCCTTATCGCCAAAATTATCAACACAGGATCGGAAATGCTGTAGACGCCACGGCTGTCCATCGTAAGCTAGTTTATGTTCAAGTTGTATGCTTTTGGCTAAAGCCATTCTCAAACATTCATAGGTCTCGGTTACGCTTCGCGATCTAGGCATCGTGGATTAGATCATGCAGTGCTGACGTGCCTCGGTGAACACGGAACACTCCAATTGGCAAAGTCAGCATTGGGACCTGGAACATGTCACGGATTGAGTCGTGCATTACATGCGGAAGAGGCACGAACAACATCGGCTTCACTCGAAGAACGAGATGTCGCTTCCAACATATACTATATCTCATTGCTCGATCTATCACCGTGTGTGTTGTTTGAGGTCCATGTATACAACAGTGGATCCATAGTTTTCTTGGGATCTCATTTACGTTGGACTGGGCCCGACTGCCCCCGTGCGCTGGGGAGCTCCCGCCGTGAGGATGTGGACAGACGGATGGGATGATGACTAAGACAAGCGACACAGACGAAGACTACAACCTACGCGGACTCCAGCTACTGCGCCAGGACTCTTGCCACTGCCTACGAGGACACAGCCAACCCTTGCCAGGCCTCCCTGGTCCAACGTAGGTCTTTCAACCCCAAATTCTGACCCTCTACAGATAACACAAGGAAAGTCTTTTTCTCTGTTTCACTAGTCGATTGGTGCATGGAAATCTGAACTTCCCCCGGCAACTCGAAATCTGCGGACAGGACCCTCCTGTGTGGCTCGCGGTGAAGATCTGGGATGTGAGAGGCCATGGGCATTGTCAGATGTAAGGTGGACCGCCCCTGCCAGCCTGAGTGGGGGACTCCTAGTGCGCGCACCGGACTGTCCGCATTCATCCAGCATGTCAATCACGAGTGATCGTCTGAAATTGGAACAGGGCTCAGGACTCGGAGTCAGGAGTACTCAGACGAGCATCGTAACTCCAGAGCCATGCCCGCTACAGACTAATCAAGTAAACAGCACTGCGTAAAGGCAAGTTAGCAGTGGCGTCTCCTAGATTGACTGCCTCATGGCATTCATATGCTGGTAGTGTTGTCAAACACAATGATTTTCCTTACCTGAGCGACGACGGCGCTACTCTGCCTCGCCAAGGCTTCTCATTCCGTGTAATCGAAGATGTCATACGGAAGAATGGTGAGTCGAAGCGGGGACACCGATGATGGTGGTCGCTGTCTACAACGACACATCAGCCCAAAGTTGGGCGATGAGTTCATTTCGGGCATCAGATCGAGTACTAGGCAGTTAACAGACTGGCGGTGTCGTCGGGTACGTTCCTCGTCTCTCCAACATTCTCCGATTTATTAAACCACCGTTATCTCGTGTGTGTGTAAGCTGTCGCGCTGAAAAGGATCAACCACTGTTCCGGAACCAATAGTAAAGTTGGTCGGGGTATAACAACCTTTGAAGGATTCTCCGTGCCTTCCCTGACAGATACTCGGAGAAAGGCAAGATAGTGTGTCATATTATCAATATAACATGTCTACAAAAAATCACTAGCAACCTCCATCATGCTCGTCCCAGAAATTAGTACAGGTATCTCCCTAGAGGGGGGTCAATCAACAGAACGTGCTCCCAGGAAATCCATCGCTTCGGTATTGTACAATAAATGAGAGGAGAGTTCGCAAACCCCTTGTAGGTTTACTTCTTCTTCGATGCCTTGTCGCCACCCTTACCTTTTGCAGGGGGGGATTCAGGGCTCGTCGCAGCTTCTTTGCTCTGGAATGGTTTCAGTCAAGCATCATGGCGGGGGGAACAACTTGAACTAACAGCAGGGGGAGAAGTGGTACCCTTTGAGGGGGGTGCGGGCTTAGCATTAGCGCCGCTGGCGGGTGCAGCTAAGTGAAGACCACGGGGGACATGGTCAGCATCAATCCTGCGGTGGTGCAACCAAGCAGAGTGACTGACCAGTCTTGAATGCCTTCTTCGTCATCGTGTTCAGTGGGAGAGGTGATAAGTGGGTAGTAGCCTGTAGCCCCAAACTCAGAGCGAGAGTATGCTTTTGTATCTTTCCATCGTCCTGCCCTCAGCTTCGGTAGGCTCCGTACCGCAGCTCCTAGAGTGGATATTCCGCAGGTTTCCATAGTATCAAACAAGAGGAAGCGTTTTGGGCTCGGTCAATAATTTACCCACCAATGAGATGTTAGCTTGATTGTGCGTTTTGGGAACTCGGTCATCCGAACACTGTTTATATCAAGTGAATGGTTGGGAAAAATGATCAGCGTGATACTGCGGAGAATTGCGAGGTTAGCGGAGTACTCCGCCTTATCCTCCCAACCGAAGGCTCTGTCCTTATCGTCTCCAAGACTCATCTGCGACCGGAATGAGTACGTTGACCACGGAAACCTCGAAAAGACGATCAAACCTGTACGGCGTAAAGTGTACAGCAACAAAAGGAGATATCCCTATACCACTATAGGCAACATTATGTGCTCATCCGTAGCACCGAGGGTGATAGATCACACCATTGTGTTCCTCGATAAGGGAACCCACCAATCGCGAAAGGGCTCGTGTGTTTAGGAGCGTATGCCAGCACACCTTGATTCCGAAAGTATCCTTATCTTCGGCGTAAGAACGTCTTCTCCCGTAAGTCCAGGTCGGTGAGCTAATTTCGCCATCGGCCACACCCGTAAGTGACTTACCTCTGGCACAAGACGAGCCAGACGCGTATGGGACAACAAGCGGTACATTTCCAGACGGACTTGCTGTTGATCCTGCCAAATTATGAGACGAGTGGTAATCGCCACTCTGTTGTCAAACGACATCGTGAGATGTCTATAATTTGAGTCTGACAGAGTTGAGGAGGTCGGTTCAAAAAGTGCATACATATGTCAGATTCTCCGTTACTTTCTAAGATAAGTTGATAATGTTGGGCTGGGAACAAAAGAACGATTGAGTCATTGGCTGATTGGAAATTCACGGGGAACGCGCCATGATCCTTCCATTCGGTATGACGTCGTCATCCAACCCGCACTACGGGACAAGGGGGCATGAGCCAATTGAGCGATGTTCTGCCCGGTTTACGTCCAGTGGCTAACTAGTTCGGTGCACTGTTGTCTGTGGTATGCCTCTTCCTCCATTCCCGGAGACCTTTCTGGAAACAATCCAAATCCACCCCATAAGGGGCAAGAACAAAAGTCACACCTCCAGAAAAGACCATCTGAGCGTGTCCTCATTCAACAACAAGAATCACATACCAAGCTTCCTCTCCACCTCTCTGTTTCTCGATTCGTCGTCGAAGAAAAGCTATTTGCCGGATCAGGAGCCAATAACGATTCGATATAGCAACACCCTTACCATCTCACTATACGGTATACCAGTGATTCTGTGAAATTGTTTGAAATGTGCAATCTTGGATCCGGGATATATTTCCAGGTAATCAAAGAAATCAATTGCAGGGAGTGATTCGACCTTATTTGTACCAGGGATATTCGTGGTATCTTTGCCAGCTGAGGAAGATATGGGAATCCTGATAAGCCCAAGGGCCTCTCGAGCACTTCCCGCAGTAAGGCCACTGTGAGAGTTTCTCCTGTGGAAATGACTCACAGTTTGGTTGCAGACGTTCTGGATGCAGCTGTGACGGTGACCTCGGGCTTGTTCTTCAATGAACGCAAGATCTCCGGGACGTCCTTGTAAAATTCTATTCTCGTTGGGATGTTGGCACTGTCATACACCGCTCCAGAGAGGGCGTCCTGCTTCAAGGGTGGGTCCACGTGGGTATCTATCCAAAAGTCCCATAATGTGTAACTTGCATCCCTATGAGTCGGTCGTGTGTACGAACAGGGTTGGACGTGATACGTACTCCAAGTCAAAGGCAATCAGCTGGGGGTACCGACCGTCGTCCATCTTTCTTGAGCCAGCGACTCTGTCAGTTATTCGGATGTGCACTATTGTCGCAGACTCCGAGGATGGATGATTTGCTGGTCCCTGGACCAACCGTGCAAATTTGTGACTCGGTGAACGCTACCGTTTACATAAGTTCCGCCGCCGCCGCGGTCCGAGCAGCCGGCTCCGAAGTCACGCAGCAAGTGTTTTCAGTCTCAAGTTCGATCAAGTCGACGACACCTCAAAACAAGCTCGGAACTGTTCGTCCTGTTCTCGACTTGTACGTGTTATACTATGATACAGCCACTCAGCGGTGTCCTGTGAGCCTGAGGTCAGCTCGGCCACAAAACTCATCTTCGACGCAGCACGCCAAGTTCACGCCCGCATCGTCAGCCTTTGGCCTACTTCTCTGACGCCTCTTTGTCGTTCTTTCCTCCTTACTGGGGTGATGGATATCCAGGCTTATTACCACGACTCCCGCGATGTTGCGCCGCCGAACACTCAAGTTGGTGGGTACCCGGAATCAGCCATATCCAAGTAGCCACTATCCGATCATTGATTTATATTACAACCTCCAAATCCCCCAGGGATCGAGCGTACACATTTGTCGTGACTACTCATATATCAGGTTACGCAGAATATAATGAAACAAATTCCTGAAGACCAGGAGCATAGGGTAGATTCGTGACACTTGGT
Organism: Boletus harrisonii; assembly: GCA_038093235.1. Classification (NCBI taxonomy): domain Eukaryota; kingdom Fungi; phylum Basidiomycota; class Agaricomycetes; order Boletales; family Boletaceae; genus Boletus; species Boletus harrisonii. The sequence continues at coordinate 5,075 of JBBPRV010000792.1, forward strand.
TTTTTTTTTCATGCATATCGTGAGGGACTCGTTATCTATCATCACGCTGTCCCAACGGATACAAGTTGGTTTTGGCCAAAGTGCATGCACCGTCGTTTTTCCAGGAACCAGAAGGGCCTTTCGTACATGACATCATCATCCCTTTGTCTGCAAGCAGGGGAGAAGAAAAGGACTTACCTCCTGGTGTCTCATTCTGGCCCCATTGGTTTGCGGTGAAGTGATTGCCTCTTGATAGGTATTTAGTGTCGGAACGACTCAGACATTCCAGCAAAACCAGCAAATACTCACTTATAGATGACCTTGCTACCACTCGAGTACTAAGATAGAGCGTAATAAGCACAGGGTGTCATGGATGTGGCTGAGCGGGACTTACTACAACACTGTTCACCCATGCAGAGACGCCAGCGCAGTTACCGCTGCCGGATGTTCCGGTACTCGAGACTGGCTTTGTATTTCCACGGACGGTAGCAATCCACGAAGAGGTGGCATCAGAGTACTGTCGAACAAACAAGTCGTCTCAAGTCGCTCCGAGGCACACACATAAACGGAATCACCTGCCAGACCGTCACACCGGCATCTGTACAAGTCGTTCCTGGTCAGCATCCCAAGACTACCAGGGATATAATGTATGTGAGAACTGACTCCAGCCTTTAGAAATCGCCTGTGAGACACACGAAGCGAGCGTGGAGGGATCGATGTACCCATTGCTGGCATCCGAGGTCGTCGCCGGCTTTCCTATCACGAGTTTGTCCAGGGCGACACCGTTTGCTGCAATCTGGAAGAGGGCGGTTTCGGGAAAGGCAGACGTAGAAGCAATCAGGAGGGCAGAGCATGTCGTGTAATCTAAAGCTCCCTCTGTGACCAAGTGAAATTGCGTTCAGTATCTCGTGTTCGGAATTAGTTTACTCAGTCACTCACGATTGTAGAACTAAGGCATCATTATTTAATTCAGGTCAGAAAAAAAAATCGAGTGATCGATCATTGTGCTTACTTGAACATTGTACTAAAATAGTGGTTAACCAACATTCTAAGACGGATGGAACAGGCCCATTGAAACGAAACGACTTACCCAATCAATCAAATAGCCTACACTCTCATGAACAACGAGATAACCTCCGCCGCTCCACATGGTTGGAGAGAACCTTGTTCCCATTTAGATAAGCGTGGGCTACGTCCCAATTTGCACTTACCATGGCGCGAGGGCTATAAGATACTTGGTGAACAACCATCACACACACCACGGATAATAAACAACCCACGGGCATGACTGATGGTGTACTGTCCTTGGGGAAGTTTTGTACGGAGCTGTTTTGTGTAGGTGATGAGCCAGGATTCAGCAGTGCCTTTGCCGCTATTAAATGCCGCTAGGTCCTGTGATCCGCATAAATTTCAATTAGCTGAGGTTGGACGCTCGCGTTATCGAAGGCGAGTTTGGAGAAGTACCTCATAATCGACATCGATGCCATTAACACCGTATCGAATCATCCATGAAGCCATGTCGTTCGCCGCTGTCACGGGGTCGACGCCCGAGGACGTTGGCGTCTCGGTGGACCCAAAGGCAGAGACGATCAATGAGATTCCGGCAGCATTGTACTCCTGCAGGTAGGTGGTACGCTGACTGGCAGTAAGCTCCTGCCAATTCTGAGCCTGATCGACAGAGCCAGAAGCAAACAAGAAATTAAGGGCGCTGAGGACACGTTAGCCATCCTTTTGCACACACCATTCAACAGCCACTCACAAGACATTGAAACCCTGCTCGGTATGATGGTCAACGACTAGAAATCGTATCATGAACGTGTGCTTACCTGAAGTTCTGACGCACGGGGAAGCGGGTTGAGCCACTTGTCGTTGTAAACAACAAAGCGAGGAGCTCCAGCAGGTGTTGACCTCTTCAATACATCGCGAGCAGAAGGACTGAGGCGCCCGAGTTTGTCCGCCAACGGAACAGCCCGCGTTGATCCGAGGATAGTTAAGACCGCCATGGCCGCGGTCACACCAGAGCGGAAAGACACCATTGCGCCGAAACGAAACCTCGAGCGGGCTGGGGGGATGGCTGCTTGCCCGGACCCATGTTATGACAATATTTATAGTGGAAGAAAGCCGATCCGATCCTTGGGAACTAATAGATAGCATGCTTCAAGACGGAGCTAGCAGGACGGGTGCATAAGGACCGCATAGTTCGCGGGTCTAGCAAGGGAGTTGGAAATTCAGCAAGTGACCGAAATAGGGATAGGGTTGTAAGACCTGCAAGCGAGGAGAAGACGACACTTGATTAGACAGTCAAACCTCTAAAAAAGGTTGTCAGCGTTGATGGATGGGGTGAAGAGACACTTCGAGGAGCAGAGTGCTCACTCAAGAGGACCATGCAGAGAATTGATCAGGACAAGCCACATGGGCATCCTTGTGTCGACCGTTGCATGTTCAAAGAACAACGAATTCAGCCAAAGCTCAAGACATTGATCAAGACGGCTGGTGCAAGTTTGGAGGGGAGGCCATCGTAAGAAGGAATACGCAGTCGACCCCAGAGGACCCGAACCGGGCCGAACGGGCCGAGCTGTGAGTTCCGAACGGCGAAGGCCGCCGAGGCACTGGTAGAAAAGACGGAAGAGCTTCCCACGCAGGTTCACAACTGGAATGCACAAACGCAAGTACCGGAAATCCAATCGCGACGATGATAGGGAGTACTCGGCACACACTGCAACCCCCACATCCCATGTTCACTCAACATTCAGCCCCGAAAGCCTCGATGCCCCCGCCCCTGACCCTTGTCTCTATATCCAAGCACACGAAGCAGACGTGATCCGCGGACCCCCTGCACTGTCTGCACGCTCCCTCGAGTGTCACGACCCATCTACCATGGCGACCGCCGGAAACAATTCAAGATCTGGTCTCATCCGGTGGGGGCCACCGGATCATTCGGGTGGCGACCACACAGTTGACATCAAACAGCCCCTGTTGTGGGTAGACAGGTAGGTTTGTCCACGAGTTGCCAGCGTTTCGGTGGGAACGTGGACCATATGGGTTTTTCAATGAACACAGAAAGTAAGAGTGGTGTGGTTGTCAGCACATGACACACAGTCCAATCGCCTCCAGGAGTGACTTGTCTCTCTCTTCTACTTCTCCCCCGTCTTGGCCTCACCGTACATGTGATAGGTACGATGTTCGGCTCCTGCTGGATCATTTGCCTGACTTCCAGTCGGACACCATACAACTCAGACCGCCCTCCCCGAGCGGGTGGTCAGACCTTCCTTCTGACTCTGAAGATGCGTTTTTCTTCTCCCCCGATGAACTCGAAGATTATCGCCGCGAGAAGCGGCGCAGGTTAATCGACCGTAGTCGAGAGGAAAGATTAAGAGCACTTGCGACTATTGATGGCCAAGAAGAAGACCCAGATCCATGGAGGGGCAGCGACGAGGAGGTGACGTATCGGATCTATATTTTATTTCTTTCCGTCTTTTCTCACAAGTGCCATTCAGCCTGACGAGGCACAGAGAGAGCTCATTCGCAGGACCGCCTCTCATATCATTTCATCCCCGAATCCTGCCCAGCTGGAGATGAGGATTTTAGCCAATTACGGCACTGACAAGAGATTTGCATTTTTGAGGGGACGCTGGTCACGAGTATGGAGAACAGAAAAGGAGAGAGCGAAACAACATCAGGCGGAAGAAGCGGAAAAGATCCAGCTTCCAACGGCTCTCACGCCCCTTGGAGGGCTAGCTAGCTACGGGGACAGCGATGCCGATGATGAGGAGTCCGCGGACATCCCGACAGAGGAACCGGAAGATGTCACAGACACTGCGTGCACACGGGATGGCTACAGCAATGAAGATGTCGTCAAGGAAGCTCGAAGAGCTAGAGCGAGGGAATGGTCTGCGCGACGTCGCGCTGAACAATCCGAGTCAGTTAGTCTATCTTCCGGGCTGCGTACGGCACAGCACAACGATGTTTGAGTGCACTCACTGCTTCATAACTCTTAGCCTATTAGCGTGTGGAAGAGTTTCCAGACGAAGATACGTAGTAAACGTGCACCAAGAGGCTGAATCTACCCTTTTGAATATTTATGAACTAACGAAGTCGGAGTAAAGTCGGAGAGGCTAATTTTGCGAGGAAGCCAGCCTGGGAAAAGGTAACGAACAAAACCCCATTAGCCATAGCCTGAGGGGGGTTAGCAGAGGTATCGCAAGATGGGCCTGCAAGGACCTCTTGAGTGCACATTTGCAACGACAATGACAACGGCCCGTGGACAAACACGGGCAACGGCGACGATTGAAGGCATTGTCCCCGGGACCCCGTCTCTGTCTTCATCGAGACCCTTGGTAGCCGGCCTGGCCCGGCCATCGTGGAATCGTGATGCTGACAACCTCGGTTCCTGCCACAACTGCTGACAATGATGCTGCGAGGCTGAGCACTCTCTCAGAAAACCATCCACCATGAATGTCCAAACCCCCACCGTCCTAGAGCGCGATTACATCCCGATTGCGGATCATGGCCTGTATGCATGACTTTTGGACCCTATCCAGCGATCTGACCTATTTCCGTATTTCAGCATCGGCAATCTGAGGACGGCAGCTCTGGTAAATCCACACTTTCTGTGTCCATATCAACGTCTCATAAAGCCTTATAGGTTAGCTTGGATGGCTCGGGTGAGTCTCCTATCTCCTCTCGAAGACCGTATATCAGGATCTCGGGACGCGGGACCTGTTAAGGGTTGTACATTTCAACAAGGTCGTCTGGCTCGTTGTCATTGATGCCTTGTTCCCACCATCCGGGTTTGCTCACACTGTCTGCACTCTTTACACCTAGTGGAAAGTTACTGTATTCCGAACTTTGATTCCCCTTCCGTGTTTGCTCGGATCCTTGACAAGAACAAGGTTGGCATCAGTGTCAGATCGACTGTGGCTCTCAGCTCACATCATTTCAGGGCGGTCATTTCTCGATCACACCGACTGTTCCGTTTACCACAAAACAGAACTATCTCCCAAGCTCTAACGTGTTACAAACCAAGTATGATTCATCTCTTGGAGAAACAATGGCACGCTACTGACCCAATGTCCCCAGATTTCTCAGTGACAAGGGCGTTGTTTGTGTCACTGGTGAGTCGCCTGCTCTTTGTCGTATGACAAAGCTTGAAAACATCTAGATTTCTTACCACGTCAGGCAAACGGGGAGAACAAGCGACCCTTGCTTTTCTGGTTGATAAGGCGTGTTGAGGTACATTACCAGCGCTCTATAGAGAACCCAATTCTGGCTTACGTTCCCTCCGTAAGATCATTCGTGGCACACTCCCTCTCCGTGTCGAGTGTGCACCAGCCTTCAACTTCGCCCGGGATAAGCATACCACGGAAATCGTCGTAGACGACACCATTCCATGCCACGTACAAAACAAAGCTGTCTTCAGATCGCCAAACCTTGACGTGGACCTGCGTTACGTGGCGGAAAGCACGGTCGACAACGTGCCTGCCCCCGAGGTCGATCTTGGTCTCCTCGACCTTTCATCCAAGGGGCATCTTGGTTCCGCAACCTATTGCAACCTTTCCCTCGAGGAAGGGCAACGTGTGACGTTCGTGTTCCGCATTTGTCCTGAAGAGGGTTTCCGTTCCCAAATCAAAGCAACTCAAGCACATGCTGATGAGCTCGGAGTGCCTTTTGAGAGTACGCTCAACGATTCACGAGAGAGCTTCCATCGGAGCTGACTCTATTCAGAGGTGATAAGAGGTGTTGCCAAGATGCGTCCTGACGACGACCCGGTTCTGACCAAAGTACGTCTTAATCTGTTTGGTGGAGAATGTAACCTTCCTGATACTTACCCCGCTTAGGAGTTACTCGATCACCTCTTTGTGGTATGCACCGGCTATCCTCCTATCTTCCATTCTGATGATGAGTATCTTTCAGTCTACGAATAACTATTGGAACTCTTGGATACGTAGATCTACGTATCAAGGGTCTTGGAAAGAGGCAGTTCACAGAAGTGCTCTCGCCCTCAAGTTATTGATCTATGAGCCTACGGGTAGGTAAAACCGGCACCTTGCTACGTGTTGCCTAACGCCTTGGAATCGAGGTGCCGTTGTCGCGAGTCCAACCTTCAGTTTGCCAGAGTACATCGGTGGAACGAGAAATTGGTGTGTCCCTGATTATATGCTGGTGGTGGATAGCATTCAACATGTCTTTGTAGGGATTATCGGTATGTTTCACGTCTGATTGTCTCGGTAATCATCTCAAGCGTATCTTTCTTCAAGTGCATCTTGGATTCGTGATTCCTCGTTCACACTTTACGCACTCATCCGTCTGGGCTTCACCCACGAAGCTAATGGTCAGCCCGATGGTCAATTCAACAAATTGTTGCTAACTAAACAATAGCTTACATGGACTTCATATTTGAGCGACTGAGGAACAAGAACCCAGATGGTTCCCTTCAAATCATGTACGTCTCCTTCTCACAATCGGGGTGCGCCGGGATCCTCAATATCTATCCATATTTGTTAGGTACACCATTCACGGTGAGGATGTCTTCACTAGAGGCAACGCATACATTGACTCAGGGCCATACCAGGCGGTAAGGATCTTGAAGAAATAGAACTGAATCATCTCGATGGGCACAAAGGATCAAAGCCTGTTAGGCAAGCGAATTCAACCATCCGTCAGAACAGCACTGATCTTGCCTGCGATAGAATTGGGAATGGTGCCGCAGACCACATTCAGCTCGTGAGTCTTCGTCCTCTTGTCTGCTTAACTTCTTGACGCGTCTGTATAAAGGACATCTATGGAGAATTGTAAGCATTCATTCATCATGATTGTATTAGCGTTGGCTAAGCTTACGATAAAGGATGGATTGTATCTACCTTGGCCAGAAGGTATGTCCAGCCTCAGTCCAGGAGATTCGCTCTGAAATTTACTGGTTGATTGGGTACCCAGTTTGGTCGTCCCCTGGTTCGTAATGTTGCGTTACAATGATATGAACGGACTCACAAAGGGTGAAACAGTCGTACGACACATGGTAAGCAACGTCGATGTCCAAGATAACCACCTGCACTGACAAGGACACGCTTTTCCAGGGTATTAGTGCGGGAACTGTAAGTTGTTCTGTCTCGATCAGAGTGCATAACTTAACTATTGCGCTTTTTCAGTGTAGATTGTAACGCTTTACCCCTGCCTCTGGGTCATCGATTGACGTCGTTCCCCGACAGTTGTCGTTAAAAACTACAAGAAACCCGACTTGTACGTGTTCTTGAACCCTGGTTCAATTCATTAGTATACTCACTCTCGTGGAAAGATCCATATGGTCAGTGCGGCCCAGGGAAAAGTGTGTCTCGTCTAAATATCTATATGAATATTGCAGGGAAGTTCGTGGCAAGAAGCGTCACTTCACGGTATGTTGCACGCCTACGATGAATTGATATTCATAGAATTTTTGCAGTATTCAAAGGTAAGTCGCATACTGGAACACGGCACTGGCATGTCGCTAAGCGGTGTGCTGTATACGTAGATTATGCTTTGGTAAATCCTTACTTGTCATGTAGTCTAGTGCTGACGAGTGTGAGCAAGGGTGGCCATCGACAGAGGTATGTATGCCATGTATCACCCCCTAGCGTTGGCCAACGAATGTTTTCATCCAGGTTTGCGCTTGGCGGATAAGCGATCGCTGCCGTGTCCCAATCGAAACGAGTGGCTGACAGCAAGAGACGACCTGTACGAAGAGATCATGCACAAAGCCTGGAACCCGGCATTACAAGCATTTGGTCAAAGCTACGAGGAGACGGACGTCTTGGATTCATCCGTGCTTATTATGCCGCTTGTATTTTTCATGACCCCAGTCAGTATCCAGCATGCTCATTTGATGGAGGCTCATGCGTTGCATATTGCACCGCTTACTAGTCTGATCCGAGATTCGTGAATACGCTCAAGCAGATCTTGAAGACTCCCGAGAGGGGTGGTTTGACATCAAACGTAAAATGAATGCCAGGTTTGTGAAATCGATGCTAATCCGCTGACAGAACCTTGTCTACCGCTATGATGTGACCAAGAGTGATGATGGAGTTGGCGGCGAGGAGGGGACATTCTGCTTATGCACGTTGTGGTACGTTTCGTGATCTTGGAATCGCTGCTGCCTCAACCCCGATTTTTTCTGCAGGTGCATCGAAGCGCTCACGCGTGCTGGAGAGTTCGATCGACCATTGCTGCAGCGCGCAGTCACCATGTTTGAGGTCAGGGCTTGCTTCGCTTTGTTCCTCCAAGCTGATTCAACAATCCCTTGCAGGACTTTTTGCAGTACTCTAATCATGTCGGATTGTGCACCGAGGAGATTTCGGAATCTGGGGAAGGGTACGTCTATTCCATTTAGCCCGGAGGACTTGAGTCATGGCCTGATCTTTCTGCAGACTCGGCAACGCCGTTCAAGGCTTCACGTTAGTATGGTATGCGTATCTCTTGTGCGCGAATCGCTGACGTGCATGCCAGACATGTCACCTTGATCTCAGCCGCGTACAATCTGTCGAGAACATTGGCTACATTGAAATAGACTCGTGGGGGGTCTTTGAGTTGCTGTCAGTAGATAATTGTATGAATGCTACGTCGTCTTCGGTGGTGCTGCACTGCGATACTTAGAATGATAATGATTCAATCGACACAGAAGCAGCCTGGTCGGACTTCCCGTCTCCTGCAAGATGGTTGCATGCCAGTGAGTCGATCCGCGTCCGTGATACACACACCGCATGCGAGTGATACGAGTTTGAATGCGCCTCAAGTTGTGCCAGATGCATGTGAATGCATCCGTGAGTTGTATTCAACATGAATATTTTGAATTTACAGTACACTTGCTCATAATGCATGTGCTAGTGGTGCATAGATCTCGTTTCGCATGGACTTTTGGGTAAAGCCATGATGGTGTGCGGGCAAAATGGAAAGAATTTGAATAACAAATAATGAATGGTGTCAACACCCAGTTTATGCAATGTGAGGTGGTACATTGGCAGCAACGAGACACTCTCCCAAGCGGGCCAAACTGGTGTGGTGGCGAGGCTGCCAGTGCTCTGCATACTGTAGCTGTCTGTATGGAGGCAATGGTGATGCATAATGCTGGGGTCATTGTGTTGCTAAATATAATGCTGTAATGGGGGGTCCATTGCCAGTTTTGGGTGCATAATGCAGGTCATTGCAAGGCCATACCATAGTTTTAATGCAGAGATTTCATTGTAATAACAATAAAACTATGATGCACAGCTCATTGCTCTAAGAATTGCACATCACTCTTGTATCATTCAGGCACAATTCTTATCGGGATAACCCGATTACGCAGGGGCAAGAAGGGTAATGATATCAGTGGGAAATGCTCACTGATAGGTTCTAGGTTGGTAACAAAGATATGTCTCTTGTGTAGAACACAGATAGAGATGTCTCAGAGAATGAGGATAGTGGATGGCTAGCCTCAGAGGTACTGAGTGAGAGGAGGGAGCGAAGGACGAAAGTAAGAATCGTTATTGAGACAGGCTTAAGGCCATGTCTTTTATAGTGTTCAGTGATGAAACACTGAAGTACATGAGACATGTTTCAGATATGAAACGTGTAAGAGATAAAGGGATAAAACACG
>JBBPRV010000793.1:0-14639 GCA_038093235.1 Boletus harrisonii
AACCCGCCTCACAAATTCGTGCTCAATCTACGGTCCCTCAAGTCAACATTTCTCAGCAACAGCGAATGCCGACTCCGATGTCAGCTGCGGCAGCGCCGCGCATGTCACCACAGCAGATGCTCCAGGTCCAGGCAGCCCAAACGCGTGCAAACGCAATCACGGCTGTTGCCCAGTCGCAGGCGCAAGTACACGCCCAGTTGCAAGCTCAGGCACAAGTTCAAGTACAGGGTACGCCTCAGGCCGCTCTCAGTAGTCTACCTGCTGGTGTGCACCTCTCGCCGCCGTACCATTCCCGGGCTGCGACGTCCTCGCCAGGTATCGGTGTCGCACAACAAGCTTCTCCTCCTCTGACTGCTGTCACCCCTTCGAACGCTGGTATAGCTGTCTCTCCACGCCCACCGTCTGCCCAGCCCCAACTGCCGATATCATCACCGCAGGTCCCCGGGAACACGATGTCCCGCTCAACAAACAGCATTGCAGCGCATTATCTACCAGTGGTACCCCCTGGCGCGCATTTCACGCAGGAACAGATGGACCAGGCGTTGAGGCTTTCGTTACATATGCAGGTTAGGTTTCTCGTGTGTGGATTAATAGGTGGAGCGATTTTTACTGACACACCGCCTCTGTTTGGCCTGGTGCAGCGGACGACGATTGCGCAGGCACAGCAAGGAGGACAGTACCCTTCACAGAACTAGCTGTACATGTCGTTGGTGGGCTATCAGTATCATTCTCATGTTAATATTTTCTTTCGCGTATTCCACGCATTTCGTCTTCTCACCAATCATCGAGTGTGAGGTCGCTGACCATGTCATGGCATGGTGAATGACATTGCGGGCGATCACCCGGTCATGTCATGCTCACTTCTCCTTGCTTCTTGTGATGTTTGATCCCGCTAGGTAACGTGAAAAAGAAAAATTCACTGACGCTGGTTTCATGAAGATTGACGGTTTCGGTCAATCAGCCGCCTGATGACGAACCTGCTGTATGGGGCTGACCCTGTTACTGAGATTGAAGTTTGGACTCCCTAGGTGTCAGCCCGCTTCGTCAGCCAGCGGGCTGACACCTAGTCCAGACCTCAATCTCTCGCGTATATAAGGCCTGCCATATTGTAGACTCATTTTCAGTTCGTTCTCATCTTCTTTCCCGCATCTGCTCTCTTCTCTGCGCTTTGCTCTCTTGCTTTCCGATGGCTGCCTCCGCTATGCCGTCGAACACTTCCGCTTCCGCGCTCCCATGTGCCATGTGCCACTGCGTTGGTCTCCAGATGTCATCACCCAGAGACCAGGCCCCAGCTGCTTCCTGCCTACCAGGTGCCGAGTTCACGACCCTGACCGACATGCACGACCCTCCATTTGCTCTCAGTTCCCCTGCCTCCAGCTCCGACGGTGACTGGAACGACGTGGCTGGCTATGTTACTCCGACGTTTAGCATGGTGCAACTGAAAGCCGGATTCGTTCGGTTGTACCAGTTTGTCACTTCCCTTGTCGTTCAGGTCACTGTCATCGCGTCGGATGTCACCTCACTCAAGGATCGCATCACTGCAGTCGAAGGCACGGTCCATGGCCAGGAAATTGAAGTGCGTGCGCGACAAGTCAACGAGTTGCGCGAACGCATAGAATCTCAGGAGGGCCGTATTGCCGTTCTGGAGCACTCGCAGCGCGCAGAGACGGAGTCGTACAAGAAGACGTTCCGGGAACTCACCACCAAGCTCGACAACATGAAGGTCGACGACAACAAGAAGGCCCGTGACGACGCTTTCGAGAATCTTCGCCAGTCCTTCAAGAACTTCCGGCAGTCGATGGAATGCCAGGGGGCAAGGATCACTGGGGTCAAGGCCGACACCGCCCGCAAGATTGCTCTCCTCCGGTCGGAGCTGGCAGACATTCAGGCAGAGCTTGTCGCGGTCAAGACGGTAGCCTTGCCTGTGAACGCTCCATCTGCCAGCCAGGCGGCGAAGGAAGCCCAGACGTCGCGGATTCTTGCAAGCGTTGCTCAATGGATAGAGGATGCAGGGATGGCAGAAGGTAGCGAGATCCCCCGCCTCGTTCGCCAGTCGTTTGCTAACGTGGCGCCTACGCCCGCCCAGATATAGAAACTCTGCTTCCTGTCGTCGCACGAAACTCAGTGTGTATTACAACTTTTCAAGATATGTCCACAGCTTCGACTTCATCGGGTGGTTCATCAATCACACACTTAAACTATAGTACGTGCCGCAGTCGTCTAGATTACTGCTTTGCCCAGCTTGACGCTACATGCTGTAGAAAAGACAGAAGCAACGGCGGTCAAGAACCACGAGATTACCAAGGAGCCTCTTACCATTGCGCGCATAAATGTTGCTAAGCCTGGCGCCAACAAGATACCCGCGATACCCATGATACCCATACCCACGATACCCATGGGACGCCTAATACCCGCGAAAGGCAGTGGTAAAGAGAACAAGCCATGCAACAGCTCGACGACGATGACGCTCCAATATACCAAGACGTTCCAGCCTGGTGCTGGACGGTCCACGAACGTCAGCGACAAGCCCCCTACGGCGAGTCCAAGGAAGGCTCAGCCCAGTGCTGAATTACCTTTAGAGATCTCCGCGCTTCCGAAGCCTCACAGGTCGATGCTACCCGCACCGCGGAAATCACAAGCCCCTCTTCTTGCTAAGCATGCTGGTGTTGTCGCTGGTAGTTCATTCAACGGTACGCCAATCGGTGATCATGCCGTCGCGACTGATGCTTACCAGTTTCGTGTTGCTTCACAGAAGTCAAGACCGCTTACCGTCCACCCGGGGGGTCTGAGACCCGGACGAAACAGCCAAAGACTGTCGAATGTGCTCCCATCGCTACATCCAGACCTCCTTTGGAATCTGCAAGTGAGTAATTTGGCGCCCACCTTGTTGGTCTTTCTCTGACGAGTGCTAGTATCGACGCTAGTTGAGAAGGAACGTCCTGCTGTGCTGCCTGCATCGTCTTCCCTCGCTTCACTCGATGCCGCATTACAAGCGATGGAACTGGATGGCGACGACCTTTTGGCGCCCATACCAGCGTTCAACTGCTCGAATGATGACCTGAGTTTCTTGACAACACCCCCGAATCTTACGAGTTTGTTAATTGTTCCTCAGGTGGTATATCCTGCACTGACATCTTCTGATTTCAGAAACGAGACGAAACCGTAACGACAAGTATGAAAGCATTTATGTTCCCTCCAAGCAAAGGAGTGTGGGTGTCAAACCCTCGAGAAGTCCCCTGAAATCCACATGTGAGCGATTCTGTGCCTTTCCCCACTTCGTGCTGACAAGTGCTAGTGGCGACACGGGCTGAGAACGAGGTCTCACTGCCCGCATCATCATCGCTGACGGCTCTTGACGCGGCGTTACAGATGTTGCAAGGCCAAGGCAACGTTTTGTCGCTCTCACCGGGACCCGACTACCCCAGTATGGACTTTAGCTTCTCGACGGTGACGCCCATTCTCCCAAGTCTGTCGATCCCTGTTTCCGCTGCGTTCCGTGCACTGACGATGATGTCCCAGAGGCGAGACCTCATTGCAAGCGCGAAAGCATCTATGTGTTCCCCATGAAGACGACTGTCAAACCCTCACGAAGACTATAAGTCAATTGTCGGTTGCTTGGGTAGATCTTCACAGCGGCCGCGACGAGCGCCACTCTAGTGCGTCCGGAGGGACTTGCGCAGCCTTGCGCCAGCTATGGCCCCGCCATTGCACTTATGCCTACCAACTTTGTTATGCCTTTCCTTGATTTATGCCTTCCTTTCTGCAATGGGCCATGGCACTTCTGGACGGCCCATTATGATGATGATAGCATCATGGACTATGTATTAGTGATACGCAATTCCGACACACCGGGATGGCCAGGGACACTACCGTGGTATAAGTAGCATGTTGGTAGTCACGGTGCAGACTTCTAGCTCTGTCCAAAGCATACCGATGGATCATTTCTATGCCTACCCTCCACTTGTGAACCCTCCCTATGATGGTTCTCCGATTATGACTAGCAGTGTTTGAATCGAATCTCCGATGTCGGGGTTTCAAGTTGTTCGGACCCCCACGAGTTTGAAGCGCACTTTGATTGACTGTTCCAGGCTGGTGGTTACGCTCCGGCCTACGTGTTTTAACCCTCGACAGCGCGCTCCTCATCCAAAACGGCGTCGGCTGGTGGAAGCGTCAATAGACGCCCGGAGTCTTCAGCCAGGTCGTCGGCCATGGATAATCCTCCAAACGCCAACATCCACACCATCGTAAAGGCTCAAATTGTCTTCCTCCTTTCAACACTCACGGAGGACAACTTCGAGAGGAACCAGCTCGAAATACGTTCTGTATGTCCACACTTTTTTCCCATTTTTTTGCCCTAACCCTCACCTTGCTGCGCGACACAGCTCTCGGAGCAGCACGGTCTTGACACCTACCTCCACTTCATCCGTCGTCTCATCGTCCACTCCCAAGGGCGTCTCGCCTTAGCTGCCCCTCCTTCTGCGTTTGACACATCTACTGCCTTGACCTTCCGTCTCCTTGTCCAGGAAACTCAGCGTCTGGCTCGTGACCCTTTTCTCGCTGACCGATTCCGGGACGGCATAGACAAGGGCGAAGGGGATGCTTTCAGGCACTTTGATCTACTCCGATTTGTAGATCGTGTTTCTCTCAGGCCGCTCGAGAGACTCGTCCTGGCTTCGTCCATTGTCGCTGGTTCTGCCCGCAAGGAGCTTGCTACCCAGGCTGCCGCTCTTATTCGTGTAGACTTTGAGAACGCCGTCCTCTCTCTCTGCCAACATCCTTCCTTCGACCACGCCGATCTCTCCCCTCAGCAGATTGCAAAACTCATGTCAAACTTGTTGTCCGACTCCAATTCGGAAACCCCCGTGTTGGATGCCACCCAGCGTCAGGCCCTCATCGCGGCGGCACAAGCCAAGTATGGATCGGAGATCGTTGCTCCTATCTTGCAACGTATCCTCCCCACATTGAGGTATGCCACATGATGCGTGCTCTTCATATCTCTGTACATGACTAACAGGACCCACTCATGCAGCCTCCCTCCTGGTGCATCCCTCGTTCAGACCCTGATTCAGCTTGGCCCGGAGATTACTAGCGATGCAGACACTGTTCGCGCGCTCCTCCTTCGCTTCGGCATCTCTGACGCCAATCCGCCACGGGATGCCCAAGTTGTCGAGATCATATCAAGCTTGGCACGGCGCGCTGCGGAGGGTACGACCCTATGTGACGTGGGGGCGTTGGTGAGGGCTTTGGGTAGTTTCGTGAGTCCTAACTTCAGGAGCATTGCATCCATCGTTGTTGACACGTTTTGCAGCACGTCAACCTTAACTGGGCCAACGTCATCAAGGCATTTGACTGGCCTGATCGACACGGTGTCGATACGGCCACGTTGAAGCTGTTGATTGCCATCCTCCTCAACTGCCCCCGGGATGCCGATCCTCATGCGGTGACTGGGTTCTGGGGAATGTGGAAGAATTCGTTATACCAACTGAAGCTTCTCGATGCCCTCTTATCCTTGCCCGCGGACACTTTCAATTTTGTGTCCTTACCTGGTCACAGGATTGTCACTGTAGAGGATGTGGCAGCTGCGAGTCCTACGATCAAGTCATTGGCCGCCAACGTTCAGGGGCATACATGGAACTCTCTCGATCTTTTCGAGGTTCTAGTGCGACTTGCAGATTCGGACAATGCTGACATCCGGAATTGCGTACGTGATATGCTGGACAAGGCGCTAAAGATAAGTGCGGAGTTGGTCCACATGGGTCTACTTCAGGTTCCGGTATGTTACTGCTCGCGTCTGTTTGAACGTTTGCTTAATACTTGTCATAGGATCAGAACTGGGGTGACATTCGTCTTGAGTATTCTCGCAAGTTATTGGCTATGTTTTTGGCAGGTCATCCGAATCATCAACTTGTCTTCATGCGATTGTGGCAGATCGATCCTACGTATCTTCTCGGTGCCTTTCGAGACTTCTATGATGAGAGCCCTCTCAACATTACTCGGATTTTGGATGTTGCGCAAGACCTCAAGGTGAGGGGATACAATATTTTCCCCCGAATTGTCGTCTCATTTGCTGTAGATTCTGGAAAATCTCTTGGACTCACGGCCCTTTACCTTTGCTCTTGACGTCGCTGCACTGGCTTCTCGCCGAGAGTACTTGAATCTCGATAAGTGGCTTGCTGACAATGTCACTGCACACGGTGCCGAGTTCCTCCGCTCGATGATCCATTTCCTGGAAGTCAAGATGGAGAGCGAAAAAGTCTCGAGGATGTCTGACCCTGCAGTGGATGGTCGGACTATGCCTCTTAACCCTCAAACTATCGCCATCTTCCTCCGCACCCTTCGAAATAAGTTCGTGCTTTATTTTCGTATTTGAATTTCACTAACATGACTCCGTCATTTAGCTCCGCCAAAATGCCCCGCGAGGACATAGATTATTGCCTCGAAGTCCGCAACGCTTGCCTGCAAATACACCCACGCCTTATGAACCTCATCCCTGGTACCGACACCGAGCCCGGCTTTGCTGTCGTCAACTACTCGGCAGAGATTGAGGCCGAAGTTGATGCTATATACAAAGAAATGTACGACGAACAAACGACCATTGACGAAGTTATTGCCCTTCTCCAACGCAGCAAAGCTTCTTCGGACCCTAGAGATCACGAAATTTTCTCCTGCATGCTCCATTTCCTATTCGACGAGTACAAGTTCTTCCAGTCCTACTACCCCGCTCGCGAACTTGCTATGACTGGTTACCTCTTCGGCTCCATCATCCAACACGAATTAGTCGATCTCATTCCGTTCGGGATAGCACTTCGTTATGTCGTCGACGCCTTGAGTTGCCCTCCCGAGACAAATTTATTCAAGTTTGGATTGCAAGCTCTGGCCCGGTTTGAGAGTCGTCTTGCGGAATGGCAGCCACTCTGTGAGGCGCTGTTGGGTATTCCGCATTTGATGGAAGCTCGTCCGGACCTTGCGGCTGCTATTCACCGGGCAATTGCTACTGGAGTAGATGGGTCGAATGGGGACATGAGAGCTCTCACAACTAATCCAACTCCGGTGTTCACGGCTATCCATCCGGACATTGTAGACGCCGAGATTATCGACCCGGCCGAGGAATTATCCGACAAGGTTCTGTTCATCGTGAATAACCTTGCACCCAGCAACTTCGACGTAAAACTTACGGAGATGAAGGACCACTTTGACGATGCTTATGCAAGGTGGTTTGCCAATTACTTGGTCGACCAGCGGATCAGCGCGGAGCCCAACAACCATCAACTCTATCTTCGTTTTTTGGACGCCCTCGAAAAGCCAAAATTGGGCAGGCTTATCATCCAGGAGACATTCATCAAGTCTGCTGCAATGCTAAACAGCGAAAAAACGATGCAGGCCACGTCTGAGCGGGCAATCTTGAAGAACCTCGGCTCTTGGCTTGGGACTATCACGCTCGCAAGAGACCAGCCTATCCGTCACAAAAATCTTTCCTTCAAAGATCTTCTCGTCGAGGGTTTCGAAAGTGGACGGTTGATTGTTGCCATTCCATTTGTGTGCAAGACTCTTGAGCCCTGTGCGAAATCTAAGGTGTTCAAGCCCCCGAATCCATGGCTCATGGCCGTCGTCTCACTTCTTGCGGAGCTCTACCACTTTGCCGATCTCAAGCTGAACTTGAAGTTCGAAATCGAGGTGTTATGCAAGGGGCTTGACATTGATCTTGACGCAGTCGAAGCGACTACGATTCTCAGAAACCGGCCCACGGCAGATGCTTCGGTCCCCGTACCTGGTCTTCCTGATTATGTCAATGATATGGACTCCTTGCCGATGAACGGGTTCGAGCGCGGGGGGATCCAGGGCGAAGGACGAGTCATGTCACTTGGTTCCGCTGTCCCCACAGAGACTCAGAGGGCGATTGGGGCGCATATCGAGTCGATTTTGGCCGGATTGGCATCGAATGTCATCATCAGTCCCCAACTTGCGCCGTTGCACGTCAATCACTCATTCAAGAGAGCTGTCCAGTTGGCTGTAGATCGCTCGGTTCGCGAGGTATGCGTGGTTCTTTGCTGTGGTGGGGGTTTCGTGTACTAACTACGGTCTTTTCTAGATTATCGTGCCTGTTGTCGAACGCTCGGTCACAATTGCAGGCATCTCTACCCGAGAGCTTGTTACAAAGGACTTCGCTATGGAGCCCAGTGAAGACAAGTTACGCAAGGCTGGCCATCTGATGGCTCAGAAGCTTGCTGGAAGTCTTGCGCTGGTGACCTGCAAGGAACCTCTCAAGAGCAATCTCGGTGGACACCTCCGCACGACCCTTGTTGATCACGGTTTCAGCGAACAAGTCATTTCCGAGCAGGTGCTTTCCGTCCTTGTAGCTGACAATGTGGAGGTCGCTTGTTCTGCCATTGAAAAAGCTGCGATGGAACGTGCGGTGGCGGATGTTGATGAAGGGTTTGCAACATCCTATGAAGTTCGCAGAAGGCACAGAGAGCTTCGCAGTGGCCAGGCATTTTGGGATTCCGCTGCTCCCCCGACCAACTTTTCGGTTGTTCTCCCTGATCCTTTGCGTATCAAGGCTACAGGTTTGCAGCCTCATCAAGTTGCTGTGTATGAAGATTTCTGTGAGTACTATGTTGACTGTTCTGCCATGTCACTGACGCAAAACTACAGCTCTCGACCCCAAACGGCGGCCTATGAGCCGGCCTGGCTCGGCAGTGGCATATTCGCGTACTGACCATCTTCCTCCTGTCACTTATACTGGTTCTCCTGCGCCGGAACAGGGGATGAGTGCTTTGAGCCACCCAGAGGCGATGGAGCGGTTCACGGTCTGTCCGGTAACTCCTGATGCTTGCTTCATACTAACACGAGGTTAAGATCACTGTCAGGGACCTAGAGAGTCTTCTTGTTCAGTTGCCCATTACTTCTCTCTCAGCACTGCCTTCGAACCATGATATTCGCCACTTGGTTCGCCAGGTGCTCTACATCGCTGCTGAATCGGTTGACCACCACCGCACTCCACTCTTGATGTCTCAAAAGATTGTGCAATTGCTGTACAAAACATCGTCTCAGTTAGGCAGGGAAATTTATGTGGCATTGCTGGATCAGCTATGCCATTCGTTTGAGGAAGTGGCCAAGGAGGCCATCACCTGGCTTTTATATGCCGAGGATGAGGTTTGTAATTCGTCAAACTTTGCTTGTGCTTGTGCTGATGTTGATGCAGCGCAAGCTCAACATTTCGGTGACCGTCACTCTCCTCCGCAGCGGACTTGTGAACACCTCGCTTCAGGACCAGCAATTGGCCAAGAGCTTGTTCCAGGATCCTCGTCCGACCTTACAGAGTTTTGCGGCTGGCCTCGTCCGGGAGTGCTTGTCCAGCGACCCGCCTGTCGCATCCCAAAACCAGCTGACATATACGATTGAGGTCTTGGGTCAGCTCGTCCAAGCCGGAAAAGCCAACGAGGAGTAGGTGTCAATATTACTTTATTTATTAACCACACGGTCTCATGTGCTTCAAATAGTGTTCAACGCCTGCTCGACGACCTCCGTGGTGTCGTGAGACGGCCGAGCAACCCCGTCGCTTCAGATGGGGTCGTTATCAGGCAGCCTTCGGTCAAACCTGAGACTGAGCAACTCAGAGAGAAACTCTTTTCCTGGTTCCAGCAATGGGTCACTATCTTCCAGCGTTCGCACTCCCCAGAGAAGGCTTTTGTCCCTTACATCACTCAGCTCACCAAGCAAGGCATCCTAAAGGTCGAGGATGTCTCTTCGTTCTTCTTCCGTGTCTGCGCCGATTCCAGTGTCAATAGCTACCTGAAGTGCGTCGCTGCTGGAGAGTTCGATTACGCTTTCCAGGCTCTGGATGCAATGTCGCGCTTGATCGTCTACATTATCAAGTACCACGGGGATGCCTCTGGTGTCAACAATGACCAGGCGAAAGTGCACTACCTCACTAAAATCTTGTCGATCTTTGTCCTCGTATTGGCCAATATGCATGAAGACCAAGGGGTTATGTTCCAGCAAAAACCATTCTTCAGATTCTTCTCCAGTCTTATCAATGACCTGCATGCAATGGAAGCGAACCTCGGATCCGCATATTTCCAGCTGTTGACCGCCATCAGGTACGCCCGATCTAAAGAAGTGTTATTATTGCTCATTACGATTTCGTAGTGACACCTTCAGTTCATTACAACCCACCTACTTCCCTGGATTTGCGTTTTCCTGGCTGAGTCTAGTTTCTCACAGGCATTTCATGCCCAAGTTGCTCTTGTCCGAGAATCGAGAGGGCTGGTCCGCGTTCCACAAGCTTCTCTTATCCCTCTTCAAATTTTTGGCACCTTTCCTCAAAGAGGCGGACCTTCAGCTTGCAGCTCGCGATCTCTACAGAGGCACACTCCGCCTGCTTCTCGTTCTCCTTCACGACTTCCCCGAGTTCCTCAGCGAATACTACTTCAGTCTTTGCGATGTCATCCCTCCCCGCTGCATCCAACTCCGCAACATCATTATTAGCGCGTTCCCGCTCTCCATCGTTCTCCCTGACCCTCACTTGCGCAATATCAAATTTGACTCGATTCCCGAAATGGGCCCCATTCCACCTATCCTGTCCGATTTTGCTTCGGGCGTTAAAAGTGCTGATCTCAGAAATAGCCTGGATCAGTATCTCCTAAATCGAGGTGCCCCCACTTTCCTCGCTTCGCTCAAAGACCGCTTGAAGTTATCCGTGGTCCCGGAAGGCACCACTGAAACTTACAACCTTTCCCTCATCAACTCTTTGGTAATGTATATCGGAGTCTCGTCGGTCGCGCAGGCGAAGGCGCGCAGCGGGTCGTCCGTCTTCATCCCAAGTGATCCAGGCGTCGTTGCTTTACAGTACCTAGCTACTAATCTAGATGTTGAAGGTAAGGATTCATCTGTTCGCCTTTTGACTACATGTTCATGTGCAACCTTAGGACAACACCATCTCCTGAGCTCCATGGTGCTCCACCTGCGATATCCTAACGCCCATACCCATTGGTTCTCCTCCCTCTTGCTCCACCTGTTCGTTGAGGTCAAGGACGATTGCTTCCGTGAGGTGATGACTCGTGTCCTCTTGGAGCGTTTCATCGTCCACCGCCCCCACCCATGGGGAGCACTGGTCACGTTCATTGAACTTCTCAGGAACCAGAGATATGAATTCTGGAGCAAAGAGTTCGTTCGTGTTGCCCCCGAAGTCACCATGCTTCTCGAGAGTGTAAGTGCTCTCGTGTCTGATCCCATTCGCGATATTCGGGGTCGTTGATGTCTTGGTCAGGTTGCGAGATCCATCTATCAAACCTAGACTCGCTTTGTCCTTTGTCGCTGCTATCTGTCGCACATATCTGTTTCTCTTTGGGTTCTCTCCTCTTCGACTCCTCTCTTTCAGTCTCTTTCTTCTTGCCCCGTCTCGTCCTCTAGCTGCAACTCACTGTATTGTAACAAGTTTCCACCCATTCAAGTGTTGAACAAGGTGTAACATGTGAACTCTGATTATATTGGGCGTACTTTCTCTGCACGCACGCCACGGTCCGTGGTGATTACTATTCCTGCGTTGCTTTACCACACTCTCATTCTCTCGTGATCGTTGAACGCCCTGTTCCCCTTGTTTATATGGGACCTCGTCCGCTTCGCGCTTACAGAAATTTTATCTTGTCACGATCCTTACCGTACGGTGTACAGGCGAATTCTATCTATGTCCTTATGGCGTCGTATGGGCGTCGTATGCTAATCCAGCCAAGACATGCGTTCGTTCCAGACCCATTTACTTGTGATGTGTTGACTGCGCGCGTCAGGGGGTGTCCAGCCGTAAATGCTAATGCACGAAAACCTGTGGTGAGTGTTTGTCCGTAGGGGGATGAAGGGGAGAAGCAGGGACGAAAGGAAAAACGTACCCTGCGCCCTGCACGCCTGCGGCGCCTATCGTGTCTGCGCGACCATCGACGACGAGCCAGTCGGGCGAGAGCACGCCGGTGCGGATTGGGAAGAGCCGGACGGCGCGTTCGAGGCCGGGTGCATCAGTCGATTGGACGAATAGCGCGATGCTTTGGACGTCGTCGGGGTGTGGTTGGCAGAACAGGATCACTGGCGCGCCAGGTCGGGAAGACGGTAGCGCGTGGTATCAGCGACGTCAGCGACGGCTGGCAACGACAGCAATGCAAAACAAGATGCCTCACCCGAAGACGGCCGCTCGAAGCGGACAGCGCCAAGACACCACGCGCTGTCGGCGTACGTCCAGATCCCGCCTGTGCGTTCGAGCCACCGCTGAACCAGCGGTGTCTCCGCGCATCCGATGACGACCAGGTTTCCCGAGTGGAGACTGAGTGGTGCATCATGCTCGACCTCCGAGACGCTGACGATCTGGGCGTCGAGCGTGTGGAATAAGAGGAGGGCATGTGCAATGCGGAGGGCCGCGGAGAGTTCTGGGGAAGGTGTCAGGGATGGGACGAGCAGGGTGAGTGGTGCGCGTGTGGAGAGGATGGATTGGAGGCGTTGAGGCGGAGTTCGGAGGCGCTGTGTTATGGTCGCTAGCGGGTCAGTGCAGGGGAGGATCTGTGGACGGGCCGTACAGCTCAGAGAGACAGGCGTCGAGCGAGTTTCATACCTTCCAAGGTGACTTGCGGCGGAGCCCTGGGGTGCTGGCGTCCGTCACGAACAAGAGCGTATTGTTCGAGTCGCCAAGGTCGACTGGAATAGTGTCATCATCGACCATAAGTATCGTCGCCTTCTTGGCGTCATCGAAAACAGCACCAGGAATGTCCAAGTCGACTGAGAACACCGAGACATTCGTCGTCCGTACCAACACGTGCCCATCGGGGGTGGTCGTCACTCGGAGCCGACCCAGCCTAGACATTTCTGTCAACGAAACCAGTCGACCGAACGACGAGCGAACGTGATGCTCACAATCCAGGGGTCGTCAGTGCATGGATCTGCCATCCATTCAGCGGCCCACTCTCGGCGGGGACTGCGACCGTGAGGGTGAAGCTCGTCTCCCCCACCGAGCGCGGCGATGACGAAGAAAAGTAAACCCGATCTAAAAAGTCCTGTACGCGCTTGTTGAGTAAGATATCAGGGTACCAATGAGGCTGTCCGGGATCTTCGTGGTACCTGCCCTTGACCAAACAAAGTTGGAAAAATCAGGACAAAGAGACCTCTCGCAATGGAGGGTCATGGGGCGGATGCACGCACGTCACGTCTGCCTTGGAATCCCAGGTCTTCAGTATCCCCACTTGTTCACGCGTATGCCATGGTGGGACGTTGTCGTCTGCGCCTCTGCAAGCGATGAACACCGTCAGTTGACCAGCCTCACTCGGAAATTCAACGATGAATTAAACACGACGCATGTCAAATGTCTCATGCCATTCCGTTCATTTTCTCTCCTTTTTGGGCATTCGACTACTCACCCATTCAAGGCCAAGGCAGGCTTACCAACCAAGTTCCCCAAAAACAAGTCATTGTCGTCTGGCGTGAGTGAACTATCGAGGACGGCATGCAACGCTGGATCGACAAAGTGTGCAAACCGACTCATGCACCACGAAACATAGGCTTGCGATTTGATGTATCCAGCTGCCGGGACGACTAACGCGTGGAGAGGATGTAGGACTATATTCACTATGGGCCCCTCCGGAGAAAGGACTCACCCGCACGCACACGATCGGGCCATCTACTCGCTATGTACCATGCGCCTTGTCCACCATTCGAGTGGCCCATGAGAATGACGTTCGTATCGCTATCGAAACCCCACTTGGCCCATCTTCCAAAACCGGAGACGGATAGAATGCGCGAGAGGGCAGAGACTGCTGCGAATGCATCGGCCATTGATGGGCCGTGCCAATCGAGTCCCTGTCAATAAAAAGACGGAAATGAGCCAAGAACTTGGATAAAAAATGCAAGAAGCAGGCGCAAGCTCACCCAAGCGGTCCGTCCCTGCGGCATCACGACCCAGGCGTACTTTTGCCGCAGAAGCGAGTCTGGCCAGAAAGACTGGGCGAGGATGTCTGCGCCAGCGCCATCTTGAGCCCGTCAGATGAGCATTCAAACCACATGCATATATCATTTATTCGAGCATTGAACTTACGAAGCGCAAGAATCGGCTCGTTGCCTTTGCACTTGTTGGCGTCAATGTTGTCGTGCTGTCCCAGAACAATCTGGGATTCGCCAAAAGCTTCCTTTGGAGGTTTCACTACAAACACAGTGGACATCGACTTTGCAAAGAAATATGAAGCATGGATAGGAACGTGCTTCTCTTGTGTCCAAAGTGGAACATGAGTCAGCGGGAGAGTGGCCCGGAGGACGAATGTGCTCTGGATCATAGACTGTGGATCATCATGTGTGTAAGATGGGACTTGTTCCATAGTTGGTTGGTACAACGCCGTGGAGAGCACGCATGTAAGCTCGACGTCCAGTTGCTTGACATCATTGGGTATTCTTTCAAGCGAAGATATACGGAGGGGTATGATACGGGTCTGCGTTGGCGCGATGCGTACAGGCATCTCATCGAGGAGTGCAACGGACAATGAGGGTGAAAGATGTATTGAGCTAGGGACGAGGCACGCGAGAACGACCGACCAGTACCCTTCGGTTCGGCGTCCGAAATGGAGACACTGGACCCCGACACCGATTGCGTCTCCGAACGGCGTTCCATCGAC
>JBBPRV010000794.1:0-14636 GCA_038093235.1 Boletus harrisonii
AAGAAGAAATCCACGAGGCAAACTCGTGTTCCTTGGCCTCAGACATCCAGGGGATTTCTGTAACACCGAGATCCTTGATACTGAAATGCTCCACTATCTGCTGCTTGACCCACTCAAGAAATGGACGTGAATTTGAAGCAGCCATTCCATCATCCACATGCCAACCAATTATACAACAAGTGTGACCCTGGCCAACCACCTTGTCCAACCTGTTGAAGTAGAACAGCACATGATCAGACTCTGACCAAACAAACCCCAGATTAGCCATGCATCAGCAAACCCACCCTTCTCTGGCCAGCTGTCTTGCCTGTCTTACCTCCTCCAACAAGGTACCTATCTGGCTAGCCATGTACAGAATGTCCCAGTATCCATCCAGCCTGGAAAAGACTGTCACACTATATTAAAAGTATATGGATGTACCTGACAACAGACTTCAACAGAATTGTACAGCCTGCCACAGTGTGGACAGTAGAGGGATCAACATTCCAAATTGAAAATATACAGGGAGTGAATTGAGATAGGTATGATTACAAATGATCCGTCCAACAGATCTAATCAAGATCAAGATCAAAGCCAGTAGTTGTAGTGGCCACACCACCATTCCTGTTACAAAAAATAATCCATGAGTTGATTGTTCATATGCCAATGGATACTTACCTTCTGATCTTTTCCCATTGAATACAGAGTGTCTTTGTCTTGGCAGAGTGGATGGGGTTCATGTTTGCCATAAGGCCAAGAATATCTACATAGACATCAGCATAAACATTATACTTGAACACAACTTCCTTGGCCTCCACAGCAACCTCATCAAGTGCAAGCCAATTGTTTTTTAAATATCACAATAGCAGCAAGAATGATAGCAGCATGGAGAACTTTGTTTCTGAACACTTTGGAAAAGAAACTCCTCACAGAGTTTGGACTGGCATAAAAAAAGTTGACAATAAGACTGGTGAATGTGGTGTAGAGACTGGTGCATCTCTACAGTCATATCCCTTATTTTTCATATGCTTTGTTGATCTTTCTTCTTCTAACATACCCTCCTGAGCCTTTCCTACTTAGACCAGTCATCTTCATTAAAGTCTGATGTCTGGACTATTAGTTCAAGCACATCAGTCTGATATGGTCAACCCAGACTTTGGACTACAGTTTATTATCATGGTTTGTTATCTTTTGGACTTATCTTATCACACCTCTTTTATCTTTGACTATCTTCTCACCATTTTTGTTCTTCTCACCATTTTTGTTTCATTGAACACTGATTGGATCTTTGGGCCCAACAGCTTTCTTTTATTAGATTAGACTTCTGTCACTTAAGAATTTTGATCCGGTTTCATACCTTAGTTGTTTCATTTCTGCTTTTATCTCATATCACTCTCTTCGGTCATAGTGCAAGTCCTGGGCATACCTGGACTATAAAGCCATGTACCTTTGAAATCACTTTTGGTTGGATTCACAAACTGTTTGAGCCACTTGTCACCACCACACTATCACCGTCACCATTCACTGTCATCAATTCCACAATCCCAACATTCTCCTCTGTCTTCTTCACCATTTCTGCATCCAGACTAACTTGGACTTCACAAATAAATCTTGAACTAGTGTTGAACTAGTCAGGATGCATATGTAAGCCTCTAGACTTCTTTCTGCCACTTACCTGTTCACAGAGTCCCTTTTGGGGCAAACATACTCACTCCCCCATCACCCCCTTTGGCCTGGAATTAGCAGAATTTCCTTCTCAGTCACCTTCAGGCAATCTATCATCTTTACAACTGGAGCCCACCATGAGGGACTCACGAATGGGTTCCAGATGAAGTCCATGGCCAACCGTCTGATGCCAAGAACTAGAAAATTTACTCAAGCAATTTGGAAATTTGCAGATCAGTAGCAAAGACTTGCTTCTGCTTCAACCAGTCTTTCCTTGATATGCTTGTCACAACTGCCCTGATCCCCCCAACCTATTGAAATCCCCCTTTAGCCTGTTGTTAGATGGGGATCTCAACCCTTCAGCCACCAGTTACTCTGATTGGCCTGGCACATTTATGTAGGTTTCCATCTACTCCTTCCATCTCACCTCATACACCGCCACCAGTTCCTGTAGATGCCTTTGCTACTGACACTGCTTCTCTTGGCCCCAATCAGGAAATTTTACCTGATGGGCCAAATCTAAGCAACCTCGTACTGGGAGTGTATATTCAGTTGACCCTGCCACAACAGTCCAGCATATCACACCTCACCTCCCACTTTTCTTCACCACTCTTATCTTTCATCAAAAGCACTCTGTTATTGCCATCATCATTGTCTCCATCACTCCCCTACCTTCTAGACTACTCTCCTCCATCCTTTCAGAAACACTTACATATACCCCCCTCAGTCCCATCTTTGTCACTGCTCTTCCCAACATCACATTCTGGACCATTGTCCTCTTCCTCACTCACCACCTTATCCTCTCCTCAGTTTCCTCAATGTCAACTCCCTCCACCAGCTCCTCCTTCAATGGCCCATCAACTCCCCCAGATGTCATTTCACAGTACTGAAAATGCTCCAAAGTTTGATGGAAAGACCCCAGCTTTGTTTCTGCACTTCCTCAAAGACATTGATCTTCTTGGTACTACCACCATGATCACTGAGGCTGCCAAGATCCATGTGACAATAAGGTATGCTGATCTTGAAGAAGCCGAAGATTGGGAGCTTCTCAATGAAGTGACCACTGTCCTGGTGAACTGGGATGCTTTTGTTGTCTTCATCAAAAAGTTATATCCCAGATGTGAAGGTGCTAATCATTATTGCTGTGCTAACATCCAATATCTAGTCCAGGAATACCACGCTAAGCCCATGAGAACCATGCAAGACCTCAGTGAATACCAGTGCAAATTTATGAAGATCACCTGGATTCTCATCAACAGCCAGGAGCTCTCTGACCTAGACTGAGATGCTATGGTGCAGTGAGATCAAGAAGGCAGCAGCTGCAATAATTCATACTCACTATAAACTCTTCTTTCTCCAGGGAAATCAATTGCCTGCAGCTGAGAGCCACAAATTTGTGAAACATTCTGCTGACAACTGGATCAAGAAGTCAGCATTTTCTTCACAATCAATCAGTTCTAAAGTTCCCCAAGGCCATACAGATAACTTTAGCCATCCTACAATATGTGAACTCCTCCATGTTTTTTTTTTGTTTGGCCATGACAATCATATTGGAAACCTTTGCTGAGCCAAATTTGGAACACAAATCCCCAATGCAACATTAAGCATATGTGGTGCCAGATTGCATGCACTGGAATGTAAGTGTTTCTCTTTCACAATCTACTTTTCTGATAGCCAGGAAACAGTGTGGGTGGTACTACTGGTGAAGATTTGGATATGGAAACCAGCAGAGATGATGAGTACAGTGTCATAATTGATTAGCATTGTCGAATAGTGTCATATTGCAATAATATTGATTTTGTGTGGTAGTGCAAGAGAATGCCCTTAGTAGTGGGTGCAACTGAGTACACCATGGGTACTCTAATATTCTGGTAGGATGGGCTATCAACGATCTATGACCAGGCTATACATCAGCTGGACCAAATCATCTAGTCCATATGAAGGCCATGGCTATATTATGTATGGCTTGTAGTTGTGTCAAGACTGGGTCAACTCTGAGATAACTCCAGAACTCCAGAGTTAATCAAGGCATATGGGACTCTGGCTTCAGCATATGTGCTGTGCCCTTGTCAGAGTTAGTCCCAGATTTACAGAGGGTCAGAGGTCAGAGGTGAACCTTAACACTATAGACAGTGAAGTCAAGTAGGATCAGAGGAGAGTCTTCAAGACTCAAGAGGAAGGAGTTGAATCTGAGTTAATATTTGAACTAAAGAATACAAGTGGGATTCTAAGAACTTATATACTTTGGAGGAGCATAGGATTAGTAACAGAGTGTAAGGAATTGGTAAGGAATATCAGAACACAAGTATTACTGGAGCTATGCTCCTAAGTGAAACACAGATCGGAGGGAAGCGAGACTAACACTATTATGAAACAAAGGGTTACATGATTGAAAAGGAACAATGAGATGGAGATAGAAAAGAAGGTCTGAGAGTTAGAGATTGTGTCTAAAGGGAAATCGTACCGGAGTTGGTACTGGAATTATACTGACATGAACTGGGGTGGAACTGTGAATGTACTGGAATTAGATTATGGGAAGCCTACTGACAGTGAATCACTAGGATTGCATAACACTATTATGGGCTATCATAGTGCTATGTAGGTGGACCCTCCCTATGAGTACTATGACACTAGCCAGTACTGGACAGCTCTGGACAACTAGTACATATTTTGCTGATGCATATGTGATAAAATACCATCAACTTCAAGAACCAGAGATGACTCCACATCCAGAGATATTTAATGGACTTGCAATAGCATGACTGATATGTCTCTCTCTCTGCAGAGTTCAGACCTCTAAAGTGTGGACTGCATATCTATTACACACACTTTGTCTCAGCCACATTGTAGCACATTGTTGTTATGTATTGTTGTTATTGCCTTGTTCCATAGAGCCTGTGAGTCCAATGTCACTTCCCTTCAGTTTCTGATATTGAACTCCAGGTACAGTATGTTATTATCACTTCATAGCATTGCAATATAGTTTCTGACATTGGACTCCAGCTGCACAGTTCAGCTGTCTAACACTCTCCATATGATTCATCTTCATTCCTGCTCTTCAGGGTATAAGTGTGCCTTCACCAAATACTATTTAACCTTCACTCTACAGTGAGGTGCAAAACTATTGCAATGCCTAACCCCAAACTGGGGCACACAGTGCCCCACAATCACCCATGGGAATTTCACTTCGCTTTGGTGGGAACAAATAGAGTACATACCCTTAGCTACAATATTGTCATCTGAGTCATGTGGTTTGGTTCACACACCCCTAAGATACATCCATTGCAATAGTTTTGCACCTTTTGATATCTTGAGTATATTAGTACTTGGTATAGCCTCCCTTTGCCTTGATAACTGCCTGAACCCTTCTAGGCATGCTCTCTATCAACTTCTGAACACTCCTCAACTGCTATTCCCTCCCAATCAACCTGAACTCTCTCCCATAATTCATGAATCCCTTTAGGAGAGGATTCATGATCTGCTAGCCTCCTTTTTAGGTAACCCCAAAGATGCTCAATGGGGTTTAGGTCAGGGGATTGTGCAGGCCATACCATAGTTTGAAAATCCTGCTCCTGAAGCCAATCCTTCACCTTCTTGCAAGTATGCTTGGGGTCATTGTCCTACTGAAAGATGATTTCAGGAGGATCAAGACCCATAAAACTGCAAAGAATTTAGCAGTTCATCCTTCAAAATCTGAAGGTAAAGGTCTCCATCCATTCTACCATCAATCTTGGCAGCATAGCCAGTTGAACTCCCTGCCAAGTCATATACCCCCACATCATCAAAGAACCTCCTCCAAACTTGACTGTACCATCTACCAGCCTATCACTAAGCCCTTTCCCTGCCTTTTTCCACACCCACTTGCACCCATCTGACCCTAGATGATTGATTTTGGTCTCATCAGACCATACTACCTTCTTCCAGTCATCCAGAGTCCAATCCTTGTGAGCATAAGCAGTCTTGCAATGCTTAACTGAAAGAAAGGATGTTTTGACTTGACCACAGCCTTCATGCCTGTCTTCTTCAATTTTCTGTGCACTGTAGAAGTAGAGAGAGGCTGGTTGACTATATTGGT
Organism: Boletus harrisonii; assembly: GCA_038093235.1. Lineage (NCBI taxonomy): Eukaryota > Fungi > Basidiomycota > Agaricomycetes > Boletales > Boletaceae > Boletus > Boletus harrisonii. Next base: position 5,720 of record JBBPRV010000794.1, read on the forward strand.
GAGTGCCTTGGTCACCTGAACAGCATTTTCTGCCTTTTCAGAGAAGATGAGACAAATGGCATGGCGGACATTGGCAAAAAAAAAGCTTAGGTGGATGACCTCCAGCAGCTTTCTGAAGCTCAGAAAGATCTTTGGAGCATATTCTGGATATGGTAGACAGATGGTGACCAGTAGCAGATACAATAGAATTCGCAGATTGACCAGCATCAAGCATAGAGAGGATGTTCTGTTTCTGAGTAGGAGAGATGGATCTCATGATGGTTGTGGTTGAAAACAAAGATGCATGTGAACTATTTCAAACTCAGACATGATCCTAGTATGTGTATCTTTGTTTGTATGACCAAACATGACCATATAACACTTGATTCCAATGTACTCAATGAAGGTGCAAAACTATTGCAATGGTATTGCTGTTTTGAAATGGATGTATTTTAGGGGTATGTGAACCAAATCACATGACCCTGGTGACAATATACCTACTGGCACCTCAGTCATTTCTGCCCTCTTTGGCTGTAACTGAGGTGAGTTGTCAGCATTTATTACTTACACTGAAACTTATGTATTATAGCTCCAGTCTACTCTGGTCTATTTAGATAAATACTATCTAGTCATTTCTGCCCTCTTTGGCAGCAGCAGAGCTCCAGTCTACTCCAGTCTATTTAGCTCCACTCCACTGCAGATCTTTGATTCTTGATAGGTTATGAGCCCTGTTGGCACATGCTAATCAGACAAGCTTGAAATGACTCAATACTCGTGCATCCCTCAGCACAACAACTGCATGTTCACTCTGAACAAACCTCAGTTAACTGCCATCTGACATCTGGCAGAAAATACTCTGCCTCAGCTAAACAGCTATCTGACACCTGTCAGAAAATAAACTTTTCTCCTAACAACAGGCATGTCGTCTGACACCATTCTCAGTAACAAAATCCTGATTGGGCCCAAAACCTTCCTGAAACAACACTAGAATCAAGGTTCCTTAGATCACACTAGGAATTTAAACAGAGAGAGAAGGGATAAGAATAAGGCTTGTCAGGCCTAAGAGTCCTTCAGATATGTTCTGGGGGAAACACCAAGAGAACTAGACTGGAGTTCTCTGGTGGTGGCATTGAGCCTTAAGTATTATCTAATTGTATGTACATATATGGGTGATATCTAACAATCCAGGTACAAAAGGAGAAATGGACACAGGGCACGGAGATGGAACATCTCCATGAAACATGTATCAAGGGCCTGGCACAGCCAAGAAATGGAAGTGAAGCCAAAACATGAGTGAAGCATATGTGTGAAGGAATGGAAGAGAAGTGTGATCAAATACTTCCATGAGGAGGTGAAACAGAAGGTGAAACAGAAATGAAAGAAAACCTGTGACAGCAGAAAGGGGTGATGCTGTGAAGTGAGATAGTGACCCAACCTATCAAGCCTTTCATGGTCCAGGATTATGGTGATTTTGTGGTGGGACTGTTGAGTCGTTCAGGCATGAAGGAAGCTATGGAGCAGAGAACACTACTTAATGACAACCATCAACTCTGGAATATCGAGAGTGGAACAACAATTACTGAAATTCAAGGTCCTGATGGTAGAATCTTCATGAACAGATTGAAGAAGAGTGACCTCTGACTAGCCTGGAGTCTCTTCATCAATTGGTTCAACCCTTAGGAGAACAAGACTTCCGGAAAGAAGAAATTGATAGGTTCAATTGCAATGACTATCCTCAACCTTTCCCCAGGTCTCCAGTACAAGCCAGAGAATGTCTATCTGGTAAGCATCATCCCTGGACCAAAGGAACATTCCCTGGCAGAGATTAATCACTTCCTCCAATCCCTCATCAACTTCTTCTTAACTGCCTGGAAAGTGGGAACTTGGTTCACAAGAACCACTGCTCATGCTATGGGGTGCCTGATACAATCTGTGATCACTGTAGTCATCAGTGACTTGCAAGCTGCTTGCAAGATTGGTGGTTTTGCAGCCCCTACATCACAACATTTGTATAATCTTTGTTGGCTGCAAAAGTCAGATATTGGTGACTTTGATGCTGACAGGTGGAAGTGACATACTTTCCAAGAGCACTGTGATGCTGCCATCCAGTGGAGAGATGCAAAGACAAAAACAGAACAAGATAGGATCTTCAAAGAAACAGGGGTGTGCTGGTCCAAGCTTCTTCATCTGCCATACTGGGACCCCACTCATTTCCTTGCCATTGATAGCATGCACAACCTTCTCCTTGGGCTGACACAATTTCAATTCAGAGACCTCATCATTATTCATAAGCAGGAAAATCCAAACTTACAGAAATTCCTAGCACCAGCAGTGAAGTCTGCAGACCCTGCAAATTTGAAGAAGAGCAGAAAGATACTAAGAAATAATCCAACAAAGGTGGCACTGGATCAGCTACATGTATCTGTCTGGCTTGCCCTTCTGGAAAAATGCAATGCAATAGATGCTTTGGGGTCCTCACAGAAGCATCCCAAAAAGAAGGATATGATTTGCATATTGATGCTGAGCTACCTTGCAGCCCACATTATGTAGTGACTGACCTATGTGACAAAGTCTTTACCTTCTCTATCAACCCATCCATGAACATAGATAATGAAGACAGGGGGTTCACAATATCCTACTGGGGCATGATATTGTAGAAGAGTATAGTAAACAGCATTAGAAGGCAAAGACGAAATCATGAGAGCCACTAACTGAAAACAAAATCAACAATATTCAGACATGTTTAGGAATGATAACAAGGCCAAATTGGCATCAAGGTCCACAAATCAACCTCAGCAATGCAGCTCACGACAAGCTTAAAACAGAGCAGTGGAGGTCAAGCATTGAATTCAATTTGCTAGTGACACCCTTCAAGAAACAGGGGTTAGGCTGTGAGGAAGATATACAGAAGGCTCAAATGAAGAAACTAACCCATGGCACCATGCTCTTGACTATCATCAGCAAACCACCAGAATTCCCAGACTCTCACAGAATTACCACTCTGACCACAGTAATCCACAAAAACCACAGAAGTTCACAGAATTGCCACTCTGATCACAGTAACCCACAGAAGCCCCCAGAGGTCCACAGAACTGCCACCCTGACCACAGTAATCCATAGTAACCCCAGAACTCCAGAACTCCAGAACTGTCCAGTTCCACAGAAGTAGTGTGGTATTTGACACACTTTTACTACTATGCTTTTTAGCTACACTGTAGTTGATAAGTGTGGTAAAAAGGCATAATGAAAGTGTAGTTTAAAAGTGTATTAAAAATGTAGCAAAAATGTGCACAAAGTGTAGCAAAAGTGTAGCAAAAAAGTGTATAAAGTGTAACAAAGGTAAAAGTTTAGTTAAAAGGTGTACTAAAAGTGTATCAAAAAAGCACACAAAAGTATACTAAAAGTGTACTAAAAAGTGTACTAAAAATGTACCAAAAGTGTAGTGAAAGTGTACCAAAGTGTACCAAAAGTATAGTAAAAGCATACCAAAAAAAAGCATACAAAAATGTACCAAAAGTGTAGTAGAAGGGTACCAAAAATGTGTACAGAAGTGTATCAAAAGTGTAGTAAAAGTGTAGTAACAAAAGTGTACCAAAAGGGTACCAAAACAGTGTACAAAAGTGTAGTAAGAGTGTAGTAACAAAAGTGTACAAAAGTGTACCAAAAAAGCTTTCAAAAGTGTACCAAAAAAGCGTCCAAAAGTGTACCAAAAGTGTAGTAGAAGTGTAGTGTCAAAGTGTAGTAAAAGTCTAGCAAGAGTGTAGTTAAAAAGACTTAGCAAAAATCTGTGTTGTGTTTGTTTTCCCACACTTCACCTGTATTTTTCCAAAAGGGTATTGTTTGCACTTATTTGATGATCAAACATATATAAACCATCCACATTCCACATTTTTCTCACATTCTTTTTTTCCTCAACCACTATCATCTTCAACTACTTTTTTCCACTGCCACCCTTTACATATGTACTTTATGATCACCCTTCTGCTATATCCAAACTTCACTCTAAGAAGCATTCTACTCTTCCCAGAGCTATTGGAGATCATCCTTCCAAGCTTTCCCCTGCCAATATTTGCCATGTCCAGCATCTTATCACCTCTGGCAGAGCTGAAAATGCTGTCCAAGTGACCAAATCTCTATTCAACATCATCAATGAGCCTCTATCTGCCAGTACAGTTCGTCTTTACTTGAAGAAATCTGGTATGAAGGCTGTGGTCAAGTCCAAATGCCCTATTCTCTCTGCCAGGCATCGCAAGGCTTGTTTGGATTTTGCTTATGCCCATAAGGATTGGACTGTAGAGGACTGGAAGAAGGTAATATGGTCAGATGAGACCAAAATCAATCGCCTAGGGTTAGATGGACATAAATGGGCTTGGAAAAGGTCAGGTGAGGGGCTTAGTGATAGGCTGGTAAATGGAACCCTCAAGTTTGGAGGAGGTTCTCTGATGATGTGGGGCTGTATGACTTGGGAGGGAGTTGAATTTGCTTTCAAGATTGATGGTAGGATGGATGGGGACCTCTACCTTCAGATTTTGAAAGATGAGCTCCAGTAAACACTGGAGTATTATGGTCTCAATCCTCCTGATTTCATCTTTCAGCAAGACAATGATCCCAAGCACACTTGCAAGAAGGTCAAGAAGTGGCTAGAGGAGCAGGAATTTGACACTATGGGTTGGCCTGCACAGTCCCCTGACCTCAACCCTATAGAACACCTCTGGGGATGGCTTAAAAGGAGGCTTGCAGAGCATAAAAACCCTCCTAATGGGATCCATGAGTTGTGGGAAAGGGTTCAGATGGAGTGGGAGAGAATACCAGTTGAGGAGTATCAGAAACTGATTGAGAGTATGCCTAGGAGGGTTCAGGCAGTGCTTAAAGCAAAGGGAGGCTATATCAAGTACTAATAATATCCAAATACCCTTGTAAATTCAAAAGCTCAAAAGCCCATTCCATGACATGGCTGTTTTAAAATGGTTGTATTTCAATGGTGTGTGAACCACATCACATGACCAAGGGAGCATTTCTGTAGCCAAGAGTATGTACTATTTATAACTCCACCAAAGCTAAGCAGAATTCCCACAGTGACCGGCGGTGCGTGAATAGAAGGTGGCCTTGGTGCCACAAAAAGTGTCCAGTGTAACTTGATTCACAATGCAGTCTGAAGTCTGAAGAGGGGTCTGCATTTTGACCTGACCTTCTGCCTGCAGATAGCATGCCAATGCACGCTGTCCATAAGTCACGTTTGAGGAAATTTCAGCCCATCGCTGGCAGCTGTGCTTGCCAGTTTGCCGTGAGTAGTATGGTTTCCCAAGGTGGTGTTGCTAGCACCCCTCTCGACAATGTTCAAGACTTGGGAAGTGCTCTTCATTTCTTTCAGGGTCGTGACCCTAATGTTGACCTCACCCTCTGCAGGGCTGACGTCTCTGAAGCACACTGTCAGGTGCCAATAAACCCTCTCTGGCAAACCAAACAGGCAGCCTCGTCAGGTTCCCAAAGATATACTGACCATTGTAGCGTCTTTGGGAGCTGTGGATTCTAGAGGATCTTCTGCACTTTTGCACTGTTGGCCACCTGAATAGCTGCTACAAAGCTTCTGGTCTATTTCCTATGCACCTACATTGGTGGCTCAAGCACATTTTTCGCAATGAGCTTCCCATTATTGGCTTCCCTGTTGACCCTAATCTCATGCATGTCTGAATGATGAATCTTCATTGGCAATGTCAGGGGCAGCTCAAATGTGGAACTTTCTTTCCAGCATATTAGACAGCCTCAGAGAGCTGCCTTGTCTGCTGAGCATTTGGTTGTCGAATGCTCAGTCAATCTATCCACAGCTGTAGGTCATTCTACCCAATTAACTTATTCCTCAGCCCTCAACCCCTACCTTGCATTCTGCAACCTTCACTGCCTCAAGCCCTGTCCACCCTCCAATGCCTTGTCTTGCTTTTTAACTTTTATGGGGCATTGTATTGAAATGCATTTTGTTCACACTTACCTTGGCAGAATTGTCTCTAAGTCAAAGCCTTATTGTCCGTCCGTTCAAGATAACGATAACTGCTGTTCTTCTTTGATTTCCTGCACCCTCAGGGGAGCTACATGGCAGGTCTCACCTTCCATCTACCAACTTTTGGTCACTGTCTCAAACCTTCCTCATCTTTTTTGTTCCGGTGGCCTCCTGCTTCTCACTTCTCCCCCTCACTAGATTCTTTGGGTGTTTGTGGCTCAGAGAGCTGATTAAATGGTGCTTCTTTCCTTCGCTAAGGCCAATTGGCATCCTTCAGCCACCTGCCTCACTCATCTCACCAGTTTGTCCTTCCCCATTCAAAGGCAGACAGCAGGCATGAAGGAGGCATGGCACTTATTCAGAAAAGCAGTGTTAAACTGGGTCTGTATAGAATGTTTTCTCAGTATCTCTCCCACCCTGATTAGCGCTTCCCTTGGTTTCCTCAAATTTGGCTCCTTACTGGCAGTTCTTCCACTTCACGTAACCAGCTTGTTCACTGGATGCATTCTTTCTTTTCACAGTCCACCAGGAGTTGCTCAATATGCATGAGCAGTACTAACTTGCTTGCTGCTGTGGGCACACCACCTCAAATTCAAGCTGCTGGGTGTTAAAAATCCAATGTTTTCAAACACTTTGTATGCTGCCACCCTACACTGCCCTAGCCTCTGCTCTTCTGTGGGCGCTCACTGGATGGCCCCCATTTGCAAATGCTTAACTCCCATATGCCACTTCATCCCTTTTTTTTCCACCCACCTGCCCTCCCTTCTTATGTGCCACCTATAGCACTCCTCTTGCCATACTTTGCACCTTGTACTACTGTATTTGTAGCCACATGCTTGTAGTTCTCACCTTGGGCTCAAATATACCTCATGTTGTGCAAACACAGCCTGTTTTTGGCTGGCTTCACCTCCTGGTACCCTGCTCATGGCTGAAAGCCAGTTAGATTTTGTCCAGTCCAGCCCCCCATAGCTCCCAAGTATGCTGAAACACAGAAGAATCACAGTTCTAATTCTGAGATATGTACACAATGCAAACAATAACAGATAGTAGATTCAACAAGTGGCATGAGTGGATGCCAGCCATGTTGCTCAAAGTTTGAGTGCAGCAGCCTGCCTTGCACATTAGCCATGACACCGCCCAGAACATTTGCAAGCAAGCCTGCAAGAACTCAGCAGGAAAAAAAGGTGACTTGTGCAATGTTCACAAGGGTGAACCTCTTCCACATGCCTGTCTGCTTGGCACAGTGGCCTGTTGACAGCAAAATTGAGGCAGGTGAGCAGCTGTCAGTAGTGTAGTTGAGTTCACACTCCCCTCACAGCAGTAGGACAACTTGTAGTGCTGCACCCAAAAATGACAAGCTCCAGGTTTAGGCAGTGCAGTGGCTGCAGGTATAACAGTCTCTCAGGCCCTGTCACCTTCTTGAACATGCCAAAAAAATTGGAACTACTGTTGTCTGCTGTTAGGACCGTGCAACTCCTGGTGACAACTCTGGAACTCTGGAGGTAAGTTGGGTTGAATGGGACTTGGCTTTAGCTTGTGTGCTGCGCCCTTACTGTTCATACAGATGTTCCAGATTTCAGAGGGCAGAAGTAGTGACGAAGAGAACTAGACAGGAATTATCCTAGTTGATATTCAAGCTAATGTACAGAGGGTATTTAGGAGTATATATATGTTAGAGGTACATAGGATTAGTAACAGATTACAGAGATGAAGGATGGGAGGTAAGAAAGCTGGTGCTGTGCTCCAGCAACATGAGTGCTGGAGCTAATATCAAAACAGAACAAGGGAGTATTGTAATGTAATGTATGTATATATTAGTCAAAGAGATGGAGAGATTGTCTGGAGGAACAGAGGTACATATTGGGTGAGAATAAACCAGAGATTTGCTTGATCATGAGCAAAGATGTGCCTGGAGGGCTGGAGATGGACTTGGAGTGTCATGGATATGACAGTATCCCCGTCTTAGGCCTGAACCCCTGAGGGCCATAGGAGGACAATGTGAAGGTGGAGGGTGCAGAGTTCATTGTTGGAGGTCAGAGTGCAGAGAAGATGGCAGAGATGGAGGCAGATGCAGATGAGGCCACTAGGGCTGAGAATGCAAGGAAGGAAGCAGAGGTGATGGGGAGTGGGTCAGGGTAGGTTGGAGAGGGGTCAGACAGAGGAGTGATAGATGCAGTATACACTTTGTCTCTGAGTAGTTGCAAAATGCAACAAAAAGGTCAGATTTTAGTGAGGGATGGAGCAGAGTTAGGATGGAGGGAGCCTAATCAAAGGCCAGAGTGCAGGGAGTGGAGTCCCTATCCCCCCCTTAGGGAGGACTTCCCAGAGTCCTCTAGAGGGTAGATAGTAGGGGTGGAGGAAAAAAGATAAAGATCGAGAAAGTCCTTGCAGATCATGTTCTTGAAAGCTCTGGAGGCGGATATTGGAGGAGTGGGGGGTGGATCACATGGAGTTGTTCCTGAAGAGATTGGTGTTCAAAGCTGAGGCTTCAGAGAGATGCATCCATGAAGTTGAGGGAAGGAGTGCAGGGAGGGGACAGAGAACATAGTATATTGGGAGTGGTAGAGGTCAGCTGGAGGACAAGTCCAGAGGCTGTGGAGTAGAGCCCAAAAGGTGCTGGCAAGCATGTCAGGTGAATGGAATAATATACTGCTCTACCCTACTGCTCAATGGAGCATAAGTGGGCAAGTCAGAGGATTCCTAAAACAAGAGACAGAGGCTTTCAACAAAGATGACATGAATGTCGACAGAGTGATTACTGGTTCAGGGAGTGCAGAGAGGGATAATTCTGGAGTTTGTGGAACAATCAGAGGGGACAGACAGAGCACCATCTACAGTGGCTCAAAAAACTGTCCGCATGTTTGTACATTTTCAGCTAAAGCTGATATCCTGCAACAACCCTAACCTGGACTGTCATTATGTTAGTGTATAGAATAAAGTACT
>JBBPRV010000795.1:0-14632 GCA_038093235.1 Boletus harrisonii
CTGGCAAGCGTTGATTTTGAACGATAATGGAGGCCGAACCTCGGAACTGCTCGTCGTCGCCCGGGCCCAGCCGAGCATCATCGCTGGCATTTTGGGAGGCTAGCTCAGCTGGAACGAGGCGCGGTTGAGTAGGTGCGTCTTTTTCGAACTTGCTCTTTTCAGTAGTTCAGGAAGGCTGAACCCCCCGATATCTAATTTCGCAATAGGCGATAGCTAGATCGCCTCTAACTGTTCGCTACCAGGTTTTCCGAAATACAAGCAAGAGGATGTCTGTTCGCCATTCCTTGGATTTTTGTGACTCGCACTTGGAGTTGCCTCCGATTGCTCTACACGGAAACAAATACAATTGTCATCAATTCGCGAATAGTATGATACGCGGTATAGCAGATAACGACGTAATGCAAGGTAACGGAGTGTCATGAAGCAGAACATTGCATGATTGGGCAGAAAACGATGCGAGAGCGAAAACAGACGAGACAGCAGAGTGACGACGACGTACAAGGAGAGAAACACACGTGGATAGAGGCACATACCCGCATCACAATATCTCCACGACCTCGATACGAATATCCCTAGCAAGGTTGAGCCGGCGATCGATTCCTGGCACGACGATCTCGTACCCAGCAGCGATGCGCTTGAAGTCGCCATTGGGTTGTTGCAGACGGACAATCAGCCGCAACGCTCGAATGTAGTCATCCATTGTCGCGGCGGGTGGAGCATATAATGGCGAGATAGGTGTAGATCCTGTCTCGGACTCGGGATCAGACTTGTGCTCGTCATTGTCCGCTGCGCTTTCCCGGGTGAATCCATCAGGTGGGTCGCGCGGATACTGGATCCACGGATGTCCGAAGATGAGCTTGCGTGGCCCACTCAACGGGAGCCTGTCACATGTCCGGAACTCCATTTGCCAATCCCTGATACCCGAGCATGGTAACGGTTCTCTAAACCGCTCCCACAATCTTGTACAACGAGCCTTCTGACTGAAGATGATGCATGGGAGGGGTAGTCGGCTGTTGGCAAAGCGGGCTGGCGATACTAAACGGGTGACCCGGCCGTGTGCTGGAACAGTGAGTTTCCCAATTGCGTGACGCGCACGTCCATTTCATCATCCTCGATGACAGGCGAAGCATGTTGTGTTTGACTGTAAACCACAAGCTTTGCGGGAAGGCAGCTGTTGTATGGTGAAGACTTTGCAGTCCAAGCAAGCACTGTTACTTCGCCTGAACGAGCCACGATCTCCTCCAGAAGGTGGTCCAGCGCACCATCTCCTCCGTAGTCTGGCCGGATATCACTCTTGAAGATACCAATCAACGAGTACGCAATGTCTTTTTCCACTGTCGCCTTCCATGTTGAAGATAGATGCAGTTTCTCCCCGACGCTGAGATTGTTGGGGTTGAAAGTGATAACAGTTTCGCGAGCAATACCAATGGCATTCGCGAGTTGCTGCATGATCGATGATCTCTGGGGAGTCCTTGTGGTTGGCAGGGGTGTCACCGAGGCATGGCTGCCAATCCGGAGTAGAATCGCATTACTTTTGCTGCGAGAAGCTGTTTGTGAGATCGCCAAGCGCCGACGGAGGCCCTACCCTCGCGAGAAGAATAAACGTGGCTGCGGACACTTCGTACCAAGTACACATCATTTTGAGCGATCGGTTCAACACTGCTGGTCGTCTTGTCAATGCAACATGTGTCACTCCATGCCCACCGATATCCGTCCGTCGTCCTGTTCCTTCGTCATCGAGGAAACCAGTTCTTTGAACTGCGATTCCGACTCGAATGTATGCACTCGTTCCGGTGCGTAGCACAGACGACCACTCTTGACGTCGATAAGCACCAGTGGGGATATAGGCTTGAACACCCCACGAATGGCGTTGTCGATGATCGTCTCCGACTGGGAGCGTGAAACATATTTCTTACCTAGTTCTGTGCAATAAACTCACGTCGTTTTTTTGACGCTGGTAGGGTGACACTGACGACGGATGTCTTGATCGAGAGACCCCTCGACAAGGGGGGACATGCGAGTGAACGCATTCATTGCTTCACCGTAGCCCTGCAAAGCATGCAAGGTCGCATGTCTTCTCTCATATCCTCACGGACTCGAAGAGTCTTCCTTGACTGCCTGCGTTGATTGAATTCAGATTTGTCGGACACTGAGAACCAAGCCATACCTCATCTGCATCCTTCGACGCATCCTCCCACATCCCCAGCATTCCACGGGCATTGCATCGCTTGACAAGCAGTCCTGCGCGATTCGACGGATTCAGGGACAACGCTGTAGAACATTGTACGATACCTCCCTTGGTCCATGGTTCTCACCGTGACGTCACCATTGCTTTCGAATGTCGTGAGACACTTCTGAACGAGATCTGACGTTAAAAACTCAATGTATGTTACTGTAATCTAGGCGGGTCCTGACAAGGCATACCAGGGTCCCAGTCTCCGGTCACCTCTTCCGTCAGCGCTGCTTCACCGAGTGTTTCGACCACGCTATTTGAAAGCAACGCTACCACTTCAGAATGACCCGCAGCATGCATGGCTTTGCGTAGCTGTAACTGAATCGCGGTGGGAAATCTCATCCAAATATCTTTCAAATACAGTTAGTGGGATCGCGGGAGAACCGAAAAGATTGGCTTACAAGCGAGATGACCACCAGGTAAGGATCTCGTCCAAATGGGATGGCTTCTTGCGTACGCGTAAACAATTCTATCGCCCGTCCGTTGTCTCCTCTTCTCATCGAGATGCCTTCAAGTAGTAAGAGGTGCATTTGAGCCTGTACACATCGATGCCTTGTCAACCTTGCTTGGATTTCTATTTCTACCGTGTACCTACTCGCAGTGATATGTGGCGACATATTGTACACTATATCGATCAAGTCATCCACACGCAAAATAGAATCCTCGTGATTTACGCATTCAAACAAGACGATCGTCTCAGTGAAACGAAAGATCAGAACTAGGCAGCAACGAAGATGACAGGCGCATACCTTGATCAACAAGCGGAGTCTATTTTCATTTGGGATACCCTCACTGAACACGAGGTCAGATACACGCAAGGCTGACTCGTGCTGCCCATTGCCGATGTGAGCGACTGCGTGTGTGATACAACCAATGACGAATCGCTGAACCTCGATAGACTAGCGTGCGATAGTCAACATGACATAGGACGGGAGATGACTCAAAGTTACCTTTTTGGCATCGTCGATGGCCATGTCAAACGGGTCCGCACAAGAGCGCGGAGAGCGAGTGCGCGTGCGTAGTGAAAGGGATTTGAGGGATGTATTGCAAAGAGCTTTTCAACACGAACCAAGTCGCCCTGCGTCCACAATTTGAATGCCGCTTCACTGATACACACAAAGGGTAGCTGGGACGCTGTGAGGAAGAACGACGAGGTTAGAACAAGGGACTCGGAGAGGTTGATATTTGAACACACTCACGATGAGAGGAGAAATGTGAGTGAACCATGATGCCTTGGATTCGCTAACATTGCCAAATTAATCACTTGCATTTACCGTCAAGTACGAGACCAGGAAGACGTTCCCCGGTCACAATGCAGTCGTCGTTCGGGAAGAGCGCAATGGACCAAATTTTGCTTGCGTGGTTGATAACCGTCACAATTGCTTGTGCCAGTGCGTAGCGGTGTCCCAAAAAGATAACGAATCGTACGTACGCAGAGATGGCAGTGAATTTTGGTTGCGCGCGAGGGCGATATAAGCAGGATATCTGTTGTATGAGTGGACCATTTACTGAGCAGGGACCCCGACTCAGAGAACGCATCGAAACAACCGTACGAGACAGCAAAAAGTTGACGGCCGTCATCCGACCATGCCAGTGACGTTGTCATTTTTTTGACTGAAAAATTCTGGGGATGATCATGATGAGTCCAACAGTTGCTGGCCATTGTCACTGTTGTAGATGCGAATCGATCGCGACTTTGTGGTTCACCCGGGCTTTCGGCCGTAGCAGTGCCGTATGTGCGCTCTCGCTCATCCACCATCCTCACACACATACCTGCTCGCCCTCGCAGTGCTCGTGCTTTCGCACACCCACCCACGCTTTCATGTGCCACCACCGTCACGGCGTCACCCAAAACAGTATTCCTCGCCTCGAGCGCTGGCGCTCACGGTACACCACACCGCTCTGAATTAGTGCCTTGGCATCATTTGTTACGTCGCATTACTAGTATAATGAATTTGTTATCATTTTGCCTGTCACCCTTTTTGTGCTTATGTGCCTACCGTTCCTGAGATGGCCTACTGTAGCAGCTTTGCGTTCTTACGCCTCCAAGACAACGCCCACTGCAGGTATCACGATAAATGCGGCTTCTTCCGCCTCGAGATCAGATTATAATCCCTTCAGCCGTAAGATGACTGCGGGAGCGGCCGCATCACGTCAAATAACCTAGGAAACAAGGCCAAAGAGCGGCTCCAAGGGATGCTTGGCCAACCTGATTTCGTCATACGTCGTAAGGAAGCTCCAAGCTGAAGAGCGCAGTGAAGCAACTTTGAGTCGTTCTTGTTTGGGCTTTGTCCCATTTGGATAAATTCCTTATCATTGTGGAGTTTCATCTGCATCGTCCAATCACAGCTCTCAAATGCGGCCGAGCAGAGTCGTCAAACAATAACGCTATAATACTGCTCTGCAGGTGGGTTGACCTGCCGCTGACCTTCAACGCTTAGGCCTGTCTGTGGTCACACATTTGACAAGCCATGCGTTCACTTGCCAACCTGCAAGGGCACGTTTAGATAAGTGAGCTCACTTTTGGGTCAAACGTGGGAAGATGTAACGTAGATTTCAGCCGAAAAAAGTGTCAGGGCCCGGGGTATACGGCTTATGTCAAATAGCCGCGAGGCCAAGAACTCTGCCAATCCGCAGCACGGAACAGACCAATGGAACAGACTGTGTCGTGTACGTCACTACCTTCCCAGTCAACGTCGGATACTAGACATTTACCCGGGAATGATCTGGCCGGGGTTTCGCCTTCGCCTGCTTATCCTTTCCGTGTCCGTTTGTCACGGTCTCCTGGTGACCACGTGCTGTTTTCACCTGCGGTCAACACAACGCAGTCCGGCGTATCGCCCACGAGAGTGATAAATTGCGCGTCAACCTCTTGGCGTGATGAATCGTGAATAGGTCGGCTGAGGAGTAGCCTGCCCCACTGGCAGGCTGCGTCTCATGTCTCAGAACGGTGACCGGAAATGGGTTTGACCGAGTCTGGGCTTTGCTTGGCACTTGGCAAAATTGTGGCACGGAATGCCTGGGCTAACCAAAAGGGCTAGTTTGCCGATCAGTACACGGCCTAAGCGACATGCCGTTCAAGATGAGGTGACCAGCCTGTTTTAATGAGGCAAGCTTAGGCATGGCATCGAGCCGTCGTATCTGCCTCGTTAGGACGGGCTGGTCACCAGACTTGAATGAGGGGTGTCCATCTAGATGGGGCAAATTTGAGTCAACCCTAAGTAGAAACGAGCGCAGCCCATTTACATGCGCTTTTCAGAATGCCGATCCGTGCCTGACTCATTTGAGTCGAGACGTCATTCCATAGTTGTCCATTGAAGTACTCTTTAGTATGTAATCGGGTAACGTGTATCGTCGGTCTCGCGCTCGTCCAGAAGTCTGAGTGGACAGAAAAAACGACTCCGAGGCTCGCAGAGGCTCGAGGGAGTCTTTCTATAAAGGTACATACGAGAAATTTTAGCGCACACGGGTGCACTTCTACATTGGGATACATAATAGCGTAACAGAAGATCCTGCCAAGTCTATCAAGCACGAGGCACACCAATGAAAATGGTTAGTAGGTTGATGCCCTGATTACGCCAGCATGAGCGAACGGTTTTGACAAAGAAAGAATCTGTGTTGAACACACCACTGCAAGAGCTCCCGATATCCAAAATGCTCGACCGATAGGGACTGGTTGGAGCCGAAATATAAGTGCAAATACGATACCTCCGACACTACCCATGGCTCCCACAATGCCACTCTGCATTCGGAATGTTAATATCAAATACGACGTATTACGATGATCTCACCATGAAACCATTGGAACCTTGTAAGAGATTGTGAGTCGAAATCCTACTTGTAGTGAAGACTATACTCACGAGGACTGCAGTGAGGTACCAGTGCGAAAGTAGCACCACCCGCAGCTTCGCTCGACGCGGCTATAACGACAATCATGCCAACCATAACCGACACTATGTCCAAAGTCAGTATTTTGCATGGAAAAAAAGATCTGCGTACGAGAAGGGTGGTCCTTATCAACATATATGCCGAGGCCAATGGATAACAGTCCTTGTGCAATGCCGAGGATTATGCCAAGGTACTTCTTTCCGGCAACTCCCCATCTCCGGTATGCCAAGTCGCCGAGGTATCCACCTACTCAAGTTCAATGGTGATGATAACAGTCGGGGGGAGAAAATCCTTGCCTAAGGGACGAGCGATGATGTTCATGAAGCCAAAGGTGCATGTCAGCTATGTCAATGGTCAGGATTGGAATGAAGTTTATGTTTATGTGGTGCAACTGACGTATCCGGCCTCGGTATTGCTAAATGACTCCGACTTGTAGAGTGAAAGAAAAATATTTGCCAAGTTGGTGTTCATGGCGAGTTCGTAGCCCAGTGTCGTGAAGTATCCTAGTGCGGGAAGCCAAGTTAGAGGTGTAGAGGCGATCTTCAACGCGAGCCCCAGCGTAAGCGGTTCGTTAACTGCATAATCTAGCTCGGAAATCATATCTGCCAAAGAATGTCAACTCGATAGATTGCCCATCGTGAATGGGAATATGACGCACTCAAGTCCTGAGCTGGTGCACCAGTGACCTGAATGTCTGTCTGGCTACCTTTCTTCTCGAGATCGTCTCTGCTGTTGTTGACCGTAGCGTATACCTTATCATCCGAGTCTGCTGGAGCGTTGGTTGATTCTGGGCCTCCATGTCCGTATGCGATTGCCTTGTGTCTATCGCACCATTTTCCAGCAGGATGGTCCGTCCCAAATACCAGGATGGCGGTGGAAACAAGGAGCAGGCAAGGAACTGGGACAATTGCGAACGCCGCACGCCATGCGACACCTGGCACGAGCCCAGCTGAAAGTAAACCGTCGTATAGAGCGGTCATGACCAGGAATGTGACTCCCCCGCCTGAGTTACCCAAGCCTCCCACTATGGCGTTGGCTATAAATGCCAAAGTTAGCCAATATATCAATATACTTGAAGACCAATTACCGCTCCCAACCACATTCTTGTCGAAAAATGTAGTGGTCCATGCCTGGCATGGCACGAAAGTTCCACCTAGAATACCGACGAAAAAACGGATGAGGTAGAGTCCGTTGGCAGTGTTCGCAGTCCCAGCCAACCCTGAGGGGATTGTGCCTAGAATAAGCAACGTGGCCATGACCTTGCGCGGACCAAACCCTGGAAAGGAAATGAGAAAGATATATAACATATCCTGAGCCATACGAACGGTCGACTAGAGGACCAGCGGCCACGCGAGCAACAAGTGTGGCACTCAGCGAGACCACGTTAGAGTTTCCTACAGAATGAGTATTGAGTGCTCATTGTTGACTGCTACCTACCGATTTCCACGGCAGTTAACTTGAGATCTTCCTTGATGACACCGGGAATGAGGGGAGCAAACGCAAACCATGACAGGCTGTGTGTGAACACCAAGTCTTGCATGCTGTATCATAGAGGTTACAGGAACTTACAAGGCCACGAAATATCCCAACCAAGCGCTATAGTGTAAAGTTAGGACATCGCAACAACGGGACTGAGGATAGAGAACACGGACAGATGGAAGTTGATTGAATACTGGTTCCGAAGAGAAAACAGAGGCAGCGACGAGCATTTCAAGTTCCTTGGATTAATCACAACTTCCCTTAAGTTGATTCTGCGAGAAGTAGAAGAACCGCGTGCAACCATGACGGGTCAGGTTTCCTGGGGGAAGGTCGTAACGTTTCCTGTCCAGTGCCATGCTTTTATTCAATGGCGTGTCTCCAACGCGCTAGCATTAGCAAATTGCCAAGTCTTCCCGGAGATACATTTTCCTGAACTCTCGAGATGCCGCAGCAAATGCCAAGATAAGCGTTACGGCGCTACCCCCTGAAGCCAGTCCACGGGCTTTGGCCCTGAGTCCTTTGTAATCCGGTCATACAGCAAATTAACAAAACGTTGGCGGACAAGGTGAGACGGCCGCTGAGATTCTTCTGGGAGCGGGGTGACCTGTCTCTGGGTTCAAATTGCAGAGGGTCCGAATTCTATGAACTAAACAGAGGCATTGTGAAGAGTAACATTAAGCAGTGGGATAAAGTCTAAGAGCCGCATCTGAAGAGCAAACGAGGAGACGGTCCGGTGGCGGTAAAGAGGATGCAACACACGTTCAAGCGAACCACGTGACAGAATCCAGCGATCGATCGATCGATCAAGGTCCCCGACTCCGACCGACGCCCTTTGGAACAGCGGCCCAGACTCGAGCTGTGCTTGGTTAATGGACGATAATTGTGGCAATGGGATCCAGCGACGTTCAGGGCACCCTCGAATTGAGAGAGAGCGGAATGAGTCACGACTGAAGAAGGAATGTAAGACTCGAATCCCAAGACTCCGAATGCAAGAGGCTGCGGTCCAAAACAGAAACGAGCATCGCAAACTTTCATTTTTCATTCTTCGCCTTCTTCATTCTTCGCCTTCGGGCCATCGTGGTACAAACACCAATACGACCAACGCGGAGGGACGACAAAAAAAAAGATAAAGAAAAACAGACCCATGCTACTAAATCCTCAACCTTGCATGCATGTCCATACGATAGCGACTCGGAAACGACATCATGAAAAATAGTAACAGCGTTCACTGGCAACAAAAACTCCCAACGCCCTACCTCAATGATGCCTTGGACGCCCTCCCACTCACCTCAGCCTCAGTCCTCGCACTCGCATTCCGTATGCGTCAACACCTCCTTCCAATACTTGAACTCGGCCACCAACCGTTGCTAAAACTTGGTATCCATCTCCACTGGGCCCTTGCACAGCCTGCGCCAACTTAACGTGTACCGTGTCAACTTATAAATCGTGTCGAAATTCGTCACGAGTAGACCGTGCGAAGACAATATCACTTTAGAGTGGTCGTAAATGTTGAACTAGGATGCGATGCGATGACGTGGGACACGACCAGGAAATAAAATCACGAGCTACCTGGAGAACGTCGTGACTCATCCTGAATACAATAACGTGCTTCATGCGTAGATACTTTTGGACAAAGTCCTTCCCCCTCGTCTGGTTAAACGTGTATTCACTCCATACAGTCGATCCATGTTACCGCTCAAAGTGTTTCAGCAGATACACCTTGTTCTTGACCCCTCCCCCCCCCCCCCCCGGGGAACTCCGAGGGAGAGTAATTCCTCCGGACATAGACTCGTCCATGTCGTCGGAACGAGATAAAGTCAAAGTGACTCCCGGTAGTCAGGACGTGCACCACGAGTCATTACAGCCACTCACTGTTTGTTCACAGCGAGGATCAACGTGATGCTGTCGTTAAGTGCACGCCTACATATTCGTCCGTCAACGCACACCTTATCTCACACTTGTAGCAATAATCCACCCACGCCACGATAGACGCCTGCTCGTCGGGCCATCCTCACGCGGATCGCGAAACACCTTGCCC
Source organism: Boletus harrisonii (assembly GCA_038093235.1). NCBI lineage: Eukaryota > Fungi > Basidiomycota > Agaricomycetes > Boletales > Boletaceae > Boletus > Boletus harrisonii. The sequence continues at coordinate 9,639 of JBBPRV010000795.1, forward strand.
ATCGCCTTGGCATCAGACACTTAACGTCAACCGCGCAGCCGCATCGAACCCACATCCGCGGTGTCTCAGTCTCCGAATCTGGCACAGGCACAGCACCCTTACGCTCGTCACGCGCGCGCTCCTTGCCCTTGGCATCCTTACGCACTTGGGCTGCTCCTCCTCGGCCTGGTTGGTACCATGCCCTGTGACAGGCGCCATCTGAGTCACGATCCGCGCCTAACGAGCTCCTTTTGTCTTCTGCAGATCAAAGTGCTTTTCTCGCGTTCCACACGGCGCCTCCTGTTCTTCCTCCTCAATGTCCCCCAACGCGCGCCGAACGCACCGTGCGGAGAGGGGATGGTTTGGTTTCCTTTGCGGTTTGGAGTTTGCGGAAGAGCGGCGATTCTTTCGTGGTATCGATCGTGGACATGACCAGGGGCTATCTCGACGAGCTGAGCAACGCAGAGATCGGACGGCCAAGTCGGACGGCCATCCGGAACTCCTTCTCCTGTCGGGCGATGCTCGACGTGACCCAGTTGGTCGCCTTGTCAGGTCGAGAGTTGGCAGATGGAGCAATCGGTACGGCGATGTTCGTGACTTGATCATCGTCGAGCAGTGCCGCCTTCTTATCTTGGCAAGGTTGACGATCGACATGGGGCGGGTGATATATCTGTATCAAAAATCGAGTGATGCATCGTATGCGGACAGGGGAACAATGGCCTGGGACGGTACGACGCCATAATCGATAAAGGGCGATGATTTCGAGAAGCGTAGGCCATTGATTCGGATCTGGTGTTAGAATGGACATAATGCATTCGCGCGCATCGGCCGAGATCCGTTTCTCTGGTGGGAATTCGTAGACTTGTGAATCAGCCTTGAATGCGGTACAGAACCCGTGACAAGCAAGGCGGTGGTGCACTCATGTGTGAATGTCCTTGACATCTCTGGTTTGAAAAGGGGGACGTTCGATCAGAAGGGTGTAGAGAATAACGCCTATACTAGACCAAGTGCCACTTCAAAGCTGTGTCCATTTGCTGTGTCAATTAGCACTTCCGGGGTAAAGTAATTGGGGTGCCGTAGATTGTCTTCTTCCTCTCACCAGGGTCCTCGGCGAGCGCAGCAAGACCAAAGTCGCCGACCTTGATGTTACCTTGTTTACAAGGTGATTGTGACAGCACCGCTAGGTACTACCCCATTTTTCGGATCGTGCGAGTCAATTATATAAGCTAACACTCTGCAAACAAGGTTTTTGCCGACGAAGTCTTACTGTCTTTTTCAGGCAACTTGGCCACGTGGGAAAATCGCGACAAAACTAGTCCTCATCTTCGGTCGTTCGTAGCTCCTCACTGCAGCATCGGAATTCGATAAAAAGGACAGCGTTCGACTCGTACAATGCCATAGAATCCATCCCGGTTCACCTGAAGACGAAAATCGAACATTTTTTAATCTCGGAATTTCGATGGCCCTCGGGATTTACTGCTCGCTCGAATACAAGACAAGCCACCTTCAAATCTGGCCGATTCGACTTGGAGAACACCCCTCCACCAGCAGCCTTGTTATCAGGATCTTTCTCATTGTCACCGTGCTCTATCCTGTGGATCTGCCCCTCTCCATAGCGTATCTGTGCCTTCCACAGAACCAATCAGTGACTTCGCCGCCATCATTTTGTCACAGCAACTCAAGGTGTGTCTTCCTGGTCCATCATTGCCCAGGGCATACCCTGCTTGCCATTGAGAAAGAAGCCGACGCTGCCACCCACTGCCAACCCCTTCGCTACCCTGTCAAATCCACGTGCAGCGGCATCCGTCACCACTCAACCAATATTTCCCCTCCCCCTCCGCAGCGTATGTGACTGCCCACTAATAGAACGGTCATCATTTATTGTAGGCTTACCACTCTCACCGTTATTTCAGGTCAGCTACTGATCATTCTAAGGATCTATCTATACCCTGCCCTGATTATGCCTTGGGGTGAGCGACAGGGAGTACTGTGGCAATGAACTATCATGTCGTTCTCACTCTCGACAGCCATCAAGTCCACGTTCATTCTTATCCGAGGATCGCAGCTTTGTCAAGCTGTGCCAGACGCTTGTCCGCACGTATATGGTGGAACTTTCGGGAGTCAAGTGAGTATCCATTCCTGAGCTGGCAGACGATCGTCCCTAACCTCTTTACAGCCCCTTGGCAAAGTTGCAGGAAGAACGCATTCTGCACAAGGCGAAGCTTTCCAAGATGGAGGCCGAGATGAAGGTGGTCTTCCGAACAAAAGGTTCAAGAGGAGGAATCGATGTTGAAGCAATCCGATGGGGAACTCTGCACGCGGCACTGTTATCTCCCCCCTGGCCCGTGCTTGTCTAGTAGTTTTCTTGCTAGTGCATATCATTATTCTTGCTTCCCGCTCGTTATATTGCCCTCTGGAACATTTTCCACACTCGTTTGAACAGATATTCGGGCTTGGCTACTCTCTTCGTTCCCTTTCCGTTCTGTCGCATAGTTCCTGGTGTCAAATGTCTAGATTAGCACGACAAATGAATGCATATTGATTGTAGTCACAGCAAGCGATACTATCAAACTACGGGTCCATAAGAATCTGTTTCCCTGACATGATTGCCGCTAAATCCTGCTCTGCGTACTGAAAAATCATAACCGCTATCCCATGCTCGATGCCAAGCCACTTCATGAGATGTTCTGGGGTAACAAGGTCCTTCGTTAGTTGAGAAATACGGAAATAACCTTTTCCCTTCAGGATAGGTCCAAACTGACCGTACGGAACTTTGTCTATGTTGCGCTGTGAATGCTGTTCAAGATACGAGAACCAGTTGAGGATGTTCGGAATGTTCTGAACAGGTATCTCAGCCGACATTGAGGTCAACGAACTGGGAGACGATGACGTGCCAGTGCCGGTGGTCGCTGCATGAGGCAAGGGGGCGGGTGAAATATGGGGTGAAGGTGACAACCCTGCGGGATAACCGTGATTCAAGTTCGGCGCCATTGGGTATAATGTACCAGCATTGCTTCCTGGAAAACCAGGTGGACACCAGGATGGAGGCATGACTTGTATTACAGGGGCAGGTGGGTAACCATACATGCCCGGAGACAGTCCAGGTGGTTGCATGGCTGCTGTTGATTGACTGCGCTGTCTAGTAGCCTGAAATTGCACTGTCGTAGGTTTGTCATCCAATGTTGCATTGTTGCGTGCCTACAAATTGTTAGCGAGGCTATAAATCTGAAGTTTCAAACGGCACGTACAATCTCGATAGCCCAAGTTGACATTTGGCTATATGTCAGTGGGTAGCAGACAGTGGTACTACCGGGTGGACGGTAGCAATACGTTGGACTCTCGGGCCCCTTTGAGTACGTATCACAGCGCCATCGTTCTTGAAGCTCCTGGATGAGTTCCTTATGGAGACTTGTACCTTCTCCCAGTAAGTCGTTGCCGCCCGTTGGCTTTGGCTTAGCCACTTGTTGTCTCGAAGTCGCACCCTTGAAAGTAGTATATATAAGGCCTGCCAGGAAGTGAGCAGTAAAACTAAATGTACCGCTCTTTTGCCGTTGCCAGTAGATAAATCAGTCAAAGTAACATCAGTCCCTGCATCTTCAAAGTATACGACAACCTTTTTAGGTGCACAGGTCGACATCTTGCCGTTGGGAAGACGCTGGGGTAGGATTAGACCTCTCATTCTTGTCTTGAACATGTTGAGTTCATCGAGGCTTTGTATGGACGTACAACCATCCTTCGCTTTATCGCAATCTAAACGATACTGTAGTGAGACCGATCCAGGATATCGATCAAGTCTTTGCGCAATGGCCAGATGGATGTCATCGAGTGAGGCATCAGATGCTATTTCAAACGGAGCGTTTGAACCGTTTTGTCGGCAAACAGCACATTGGATGGTGAAAGCTAGATGAAAATATGAGAAAGATCAGTTTCACTTGTGAAAACAAGACTTACAACGTGTCTCAGGGTCCTGAGAGATCGCTGGCTCGGCAGTTGACTTTTCCTTGCCAGTCGACTTGACCTGTTTCCGCTTGCCAGGTACCTGCTTTGCCACTGGCTTGGAAGGCCGTATAGTATGCCAATATTGCGTGACTTCATCTTCCATTTCGTCTGAATCATCCCCTGATCCACCTGAGGCATCAATGTTGTCGTCGAGTCCATAATGGACATCCTTGTCTGGCTCTCCGTAAAAGTCATCTTCGAGTTGAAGGGCCCCTGCAGATAAGGCGCTCATGAAGTAGTTGGCGCCATCTTTGAGTGAGTCGGACACATCCAAGTCGGAGTCAATAGTATTGTCGTGGTCCTGGTTATCGTCGATCTCGAGGATGGGGTCCAAGGATGGATTACATGCTGGGCCGCTGCCAGACCAGGACTGCGCAACTGCCACACGCTCTTTGGAGCCCAATTGACGTCGTTGCTTGGAGGGCTGGGATGGTGGCGAGCGAGGGACTTGCGATCTGCTTCGCTTCCGAGAACGCACTAAGCGCGTCGTAGTGTCGTTGTGAACATGACCCCCTTGACTTGGGAGATCAGCAGGAGGCGCACTCTTGCCCCGGGCAGGCCGTGTACGGCTTTCTTGGACAATACACGTGTCACGACTTCGGGTGCACCTGATGCATGCATCGTCTTCTTCATTAGCAAATTGACAGCAAACCTTGCGTTCATGACAGTTCGTGCATGCTCCGGTTTTTTTCATAATGGTAGCAGCACCTGAGTGGCAAATGGTGTGAGCAGTGAAACGTACAAGTGCAAGTGACTTGGAGTCACCTGTGGTAACATGAACTAGAGCACCCGCTCCAGCAGCGGGAGGTACCTCAGAATCGCTTGCCAGATGGGTACTGGGGGACGTCTTCTTTCGTCTTTTGGACGACATGGTGGGTGTTCGTCGACAAGGACCGAACACAAGGCGCAGTGCAATTATAGTTTGACTTGGCGCTCCTCGTGTCTTCAGACGTAAGTACTATCAAGATAGTACGACAACAATGGGATTCAGAGAACAAGTGCACAGTACATACAAT
>JBBPRV010000796.1:0-14632 GCA_038093235.1 Boletus harrisonii
CCAGCTGGTGGTACGCCAGCCTGCCCAGAAGGGGGAGGGGGTGCAGGACCGGGTGGCACTGCGGCCGCTGCAGGATGGGGATCTGCAGTCGTGCGGGCGGGGTCTACTGGCGGCGCAGTAGCGTCAGCTGCATGAGTACCAGTGGCAGGAGCTCCCAATGGAACCTCCGGAGCGGCCTGCGGGCCAAATGGCGCTGGGTTTGCCGCGCCATTATCTGGCTGAGCAGGAGAGGGACGATTAAACGCACGTCTAGGCGGGGGAGTATAAGTAAGATTTTCCGGATCGATGTTGAATCTGCAAGTTGGGCACGTTGCTTGCTTTGCCCTTGTGAACCACGGCAGCAGACATGACGCATGGAACACGTGAGCGCATGGGAGGGATATAATCTTGGGTGCTTCAGAGGACAGCGGGGTTGAGGCGGATGTGTCTGCTTCAGAATGAGAGACGGAGGGAGCGTCAACTTCCATCGCACCGCTCTCTGTATGCGTTTCGTTCTGTCCCAGAACGTTATCCGTGGCCGGTGACGATGACTGCTGACCAGTGAAATTGTCGCTCTCGCCATCCAGTAGGGTATCCCAGCAGATAGCACATCCAGACGACGATCCTTCAGTGCCGATATCCCCATGATGTCCTCCCGGTGCACCTCCGACACGTTCTAACCTCTTCACGAGTCCCAAAGGCACTTCCTCTAGACCAGCCACAAGCTTCTTTGCCCGCTCAGGATCTTCCCGTGCTTCATCCATAGCTTGAAACTCCTGGAAGAACGCTGCAAATGATGCAAACAACTCCTCTCGGGCGGCGGCATCCATATTGAACAAGCCCGGAGGCCCGCCCTGCCCGCCGGGAGCTGGTCCTGGTTGATTACCCTGCGGAGGTCCAAAGAGCGGTATCGTCAAAGTAAATCCAGCTGTCAAGATCGGAACACCGCGCGGCGCACGACCGGGGGTTGCATCATTGCCTGTAGGTGATGGATCTACAGTATCCTCACCGGTTTGTACGTGTTCAGGGTTACCTTCCCTTGCAGGCAAATTGGTCCCGGGAGGGCCCAGGCCAAACAAGGCACCAAATAAGCCCGCAGGAGGACGAGGCGGTTGCTGCGGGTTAGCATTCTGCGGCGCAGCATCGCCCGGTGGAGGAGGACCACCCACACGCTCTGAGGGATGTCTACGATCCCTAGCATCGTCCCCATCATCGTCCACGTCCACACGAGCACGTCGAATACCGGTGATAGGTTGGAGGGGGGGATCGCCTTCATCATCCGTCCGAACATTGTCGCGATCATCGCCGACGGGCTGGACGTCCTGATGTGGCGCTACTGGGCTGAAAGCGGTTACGCCGACGTCCGACGAGTCCGACGAGTCGCTCACAGAGCGTAACTCTGGCATAGAATCTTCATCGTCGTCGTGCTGCGAATCAGGTTGAGAAGGTGGCATATCAACGTCTGCAGGTGGGGACACCGAGGATATGGATGAGTTGGGCGCGGGAAAGCTGGGGAAACGGTGGGCGGTATCTGTGGGAGTCATATCGTGTGCCCCACCGACAGAATCCAAAGGTTCGAGGGGTGGAATGTCATCCGTACGATCCCGCAAGTCGTCATCTCTCTGCTGCCCACTGGATTCATGGTTATGAGAGAAGGCGTGATTGATATTTCGGAAGACGTTCTGGATGGTGGTTCCAATGTGGAAGTTGTGAGAGAAGGGCAGACGGCGGGAATTGTCACCACTCTGGTTGTCGTTGTTCATAGGAAACGAGGAAGATGGTGGTTAGAGAACAAGGAAGGGAGTACGGTGTTTGTAATCAGCTGGCGAAACTTGCCAGTTCTTGTGGTGGAGTGCAATCGTGGACTCAATACGGTGGTGTCACTTGTTTGTCCCGCTCACGTAAGCACCAGAACATTCTCCACAATACGCGCGCCTACCGACGGTCGTGCGTTCGACCCACTACAATGGCAAATTTTTCGCCAAAGATTACTTAACAAAGATACTACAGTACAGAAAATATACATGGAAACCATGGAAAAATCACTGCGTCTTGGTCTTACCCCTGCGCTTTTGTTTGCGCAACTGTCGTCGTGCAGCCGGAACACCAAACTATTATCACCGTCAGCGTCCCCGCACCCAAAAGCCAGAAACGACAACTTACCCGAACCGTCGGATACAGTACCAAAACAGTCCCCCCGATGATCCAGCCCCATTTCACATACACAGGCAAGGGCTCCTGGAACATTCCTCGGCTCCACTTGGTAATCACCAACAGCTCCGTTAAGACGGTGGCGAGCAACAGCCAACAATGTTGCCCCATGCGCCTTGCCTTTCTGTCCGTAAATTGAGCCACGTGACCTCTCTTCAAGGACTGTGGGACATACTTTGGATTATTGATATACTGGTATAACTCCCTCACGGCCGGTAAGGCGCACAAGAAGACAAATGCGAGCCTCATTATGACGATAGGATGATCAGGCTCCATCCATAATAATGACTAGATAGCCGTTCATGATCAGCAAGACGGACCAACACGATCTCATATCGCTTACCTTCAAGTAAAACGGGTTTAGCTCCGCAGCAAGGAACACCGCAAGGAGCAGCACGACCGTGACGTAGTGACGGAATGATGTCGTTCCCTCCCACTTGAAAGCAGTCCAATCATGCGGTGAAAACTGGCTCAGCACCCGCTTTGCTTTCGAGCGCAATCCCCGTGTTTGTCGCAATCCGCGCCATTCGTATGGCTAGATGTCAATTCCAGCGGGGTCACTGGCCAAAAATATAACAGGTTGCACGGCGACATACCTTCACTTCAAGATACTGACAAGTCTTCATCCCTATCAGCACGGCGTGATCGTACCCTATTAGGTCGCTCGTGATTGTATGCGAAAAAGTCGAAACACACCGAGATACGTTCCTAACCAGTTGCAGAGGAGAACATCAAGAATCCACTAAGCGATAAGATATCAGCCACCGCAAACCTTAGGATAAGGCAAGGTTTACATGGTCCCACCAGCACTGTCAAAGATTGAGTGGCGTGCGGAGATTGGAGGATCTAGATTAGACGTACTTCGGCGAAGTTCGGTAGTTGATGTTGCAGACTATATTCAGCGAACTCAAATGCTATGCTCAAGATCTTCAATGACGAGATCAGCCACCCTGAAGGGACTGTCGATAAAAAATACACACCCAGCAGAACCAATAATCACGCAGTATCATTGCCTTGCCAAACCAGCCCAACGCATGTGCTAAGCAAAATATATCAATCGCGTCCTAAGTAAGCAACATTCGCTGCATTTCAGGACAGGTTCTTTGAAAGCACACCATCAAAAAGGCTAACCCAGATGTTCTGCGCAGTTAGCGCGCAGTTTTCCGCATAGCTCTTCTCGGGAAGAGGGACGTTCAAAGCAGGGTCCAAAAACGTCATCATTTTCCTTGCCGAGTGAAGATCCTGGAAGAGTAAGAAAACCAGTGCGAGTTCGTAGAGTAAATTGACTCCTAGCACAATCCGCCAAAACGCTGGGTGCGGCCGTATATATGGCCCGTCCCTAAACTGAATCATGGAAAACATCAAGAAGGAAGCTATTGCGGCATAGACTCCTCTGGTATGAATGAGACCACGATCGACATCAAATGGAGAACGCGTACACGCGGCGCTTGTCTCCCCCTTCCGCAAGGACGTCGGGAGTCATGGCAATATAAGCTAAAGCGGCGAGACCAATAGAAAGCGCGGTCAGCGTAATGGGTTTGTAGAAGAATCTGGGGAGCTTTCGTAAGAACGCAAGAACGACTCGGGGATAACGCACTCTACAGAGGTATCGTTGCGCTCCTGGAAAGGGGCTATTCGAGTGTAAGGCTCGGTGCGATCTGCCTTTTTTCGCGTCATTCTCGTCAATGAGACGGTACTTTCACTGGCTACATACATCGAACCCTAGGCATACGTTAAATCGGCGTATCGATTTGCCGGCTTGTTACTCACAACGAACGGGAGCACCATTTAGGCCAGGCAGGGGTTCCGCCTCGGTCGGAGAGAGCAGTACATCAGATGTTTCATTAGGGGAAGTCGGTGATTCAGGTTCCGAAGTCATCGTGAACGAGGTTGAAAAGCAGATAAGAAGTGGATTACAAGCTCAATGCCGCGCAAGACTTGAATGCTGGAGGCAAGTGGGCATGTGTTGACCAATAGTTGACTGCGTCCACGCACGCGCCAGGTGTCACGAACGTTGCAACTTCTGGAACCTTTTGTTAGGATCAGACTTGTTACGTAAGCACTCGGACCGTTGTAGCAACTCAAGTGCGTCGAGAACGCGTACAAACATACTCGTTTAGGCCATACTGTGAAACCTATCCCATGATTGTCAAGGGTGAGATGCATGAAATTTCGACGCAGAGTGCTTGTATTGGCATATTCGTGAGTGCTCCTTTATAATACATCGGCGGTCATCTCAATGGATACTGTAGGGTAAGTAATACTACGCGGACCGGACCATTGCATCACAGTGGCCCTTATCAGCTGTATCTGGCCATCGGGAGTCTCCGTGCAAAATCAACAGCTACCCTGAAGGAACTCTGATACCATTCCTATATTCGAAATCTAAAGGGAGCGAATATCAGTTCCAACCGTTCATAGGTGACGGAGCAGTGCAGACAATATAAATACTCGCCGGCGCTCGCAATTTCCAAAGCGACAGGCACCACCTGATGGGAGTGGAGACTCGACCATTTCGGATCACGGCTGTGTAGTGCAAGTGGCCAATGTGACGACCTCCTCTGTTGGGATCGAGAGCTTTTCGATGGAAAAGGTTAGAGGCAAATGCCTTGACGTGCAGTGTTTTTGGCAAGTACTCATCCTTACAATTGAACAGAGACTTGTGGTGTCCATTGCATTGCAATGCACTTGTGAACGGAGGGAGAATTTTCCCTCCCATCTCAACTCGGCGGTGCAACTTGGAGACTCTTTTTTTGGGGTATGTGCGCGACATACACCGCCCACCGGAGGAATATTGTGGGTTGCCATGCATCCCGTCCCTCGGGAGATGCGCTTGAGCGCTCCTCAGGGGCCAGCTTATCTGGGCGGGCGCTGGCTGGTAGACCTCATAACTTCCAAAACCAGCTCCGCGCGTCGTCCCGATCAATGACAGCGAGTTTTCGATCGGGAGATGGGCCATCAAGGTATACTGTCAAAATTGCAACGCCGTCGTTTCATAGCACTTGGCTCACCTTTGGGCACGGATTCGTGGCAGATACGGACGGCCGACCCGTGGCACTAATTGATGGCGCCATGGCCATTGCACCCGTTCGCTTCGAGCCTCGTTTTCGAGTGCTTCTGAACTTTCTGGAACACTCTTCGCGTCGTTCCCTGAATGTCAGACCCACGTGAGGTTCTATCATCACTTTTCATAGAATTGTCCTCGGATGTCCATCCAGTAAACACTGCAACACCTACCATCTGGGTGCAGGCACGAGGCACTTGAGGACCTCTCCGATGATGTGTCTCACGCCCTTGATGACCCTGAACACGCCTGAATACGGACTTCGTTCCGGCCAGCCTCGCCACGTTGGAAGGGAATGAATCCTACCCACATGATTCGTTAGGAAATGGGCGGACGTCTAGACCACACACTAGACCGGGTTGTAGATCAAGCCGGGGATGAAGCAACGGACCACGTTCAGTAATGGGCGTCACAATCGCCGGAAGTGCCCGTGGGGAGCATATGTGTGATTCTTCTGGTACGGATGTATCCGAACGGAGGTACCAAATTGGATGACACAGTTGACCAGACAGAATGATTCTTCCCGGGTTGCTTCGTCGCGACGAAATTCGTTGCGCGCGTGCAATTGAAATTTGTAGTTGTCTATTGATCGGACCGCAGCGATATGGAAGAAAAGCTGGGGACAACACGTTCGCGTACCTCAGATGTTGATCCGTGCCATTGTGACGAGTGGACGTGTATGGTGGCACTGTGTCTCGAAATCATCCTCTACGGCATGGGCAAGGTTAAGGTGTGGGAGTCATATGGAGGAAATATTCGTGCGATGAGCGGCGCGACATTCATTGTGATTGCGCAATCGGACTTGATCGGCGGGAGAAAAAGCATCCGAATGGATGTTCAGATAAAGTAATAGATCAAACCGAGGGTCTGGTAAGTTTGCGGTCTTGGAACTTGAAACTCAACTCTTCATCCAGATCAGACTTGCCGACCATGACGGACGCTTTTTCTTGGAGATATTTTTCCTCCGTTGCTGTCAGCAAGAAAGCCGGTCTTCCTCGCCCCTTTCCCGGTACACACGTAATACCATGGGAGCCAACACATACCCCGAGGCTGCTTACAACGCCACCATCCACTGGCGGCGTCAGCATGACAGTTCGGTGTACTGCATGCCAAAAACTATGGGCTGGTAGAGCACCTGCCTTGTTCGGGACACCGTTATCTCTTATTCGCTCCACGTGTGCTTTCATGGCCAAGATTCAGATATGGAGAAATGGGTTGGGCCTGCGAACGGATGCTCGCCTCTCGTCATTTGAGAATAATTACGGGATTTGGTTGGATGCATTCCCCGTAAAGGCCTCGCAATTCTCAGGCAGATCCGACTCATGCCCGGGTTGCGTCCAAACCTCCGTCAACAGAGCTGATCTGTCTTCCTGACACTTGTCTCTGCCTGACATGCAACCGGCTCCCAGGCTGATTGCCAGAGCCCGAAAAGGGCAACCCCACTTAATGCGAGGCAGTATGTTGCGCAGCACGGTTCCACCTGGGTCCACTCGACGAGGGCGATGTCAGATCGGAGGCACTACACGATGTTGTAATACAGACAGTCGCTGGGTTGGAACACGCTGGGCGCGTTCACAGGAGAAATGATTGGGGGAGTGAACTGATCAGATATCCGAGGGCACTGCATTGGAATTAGGCTCAAGAACCTGGCCAGGATGAGTATGTATGGCGAGCAAACGGGGATATTAGGCAAGTGTCCTGTTCTTTACTCACGCGTTGCATTTATGTCACTGCCGAGACGGAAGGCACCTCTTTTACAGGGCTGGGTCACACACAGACCGCTTTCGTGAAGAAGAGTCAAAACGATCTGAGTGGTGCTGTCAAGCCCGAGGTGATCCAGATCTGCTCCTCGTTACTTAAGTACTTAATGTCCCCGTCCTCCCATTCCAATCTATCTCCATATCCACCCCTCCACAAAGTACTTCTTTCATCCTCTCCCTGTAGCCATGGCCTCTGACCCCTTCCCGCTCATTCAGCCCAAAGGCGAATTCATGGATCTCGACTTCACCGTAGACACCGATCACCGCAAGCGTAGACGTAACCGCACCACCCAGTCCTGTCTCAACTGCCACACCTCCAAACGAAAGGTCCGTCTTTCCTGCGTCCCCCTCGTCTTTTCCTCACCTTGCCACAGTGTGACAGAAAACGTCCCTGCCAGCGCTGCATCCAACTTGGTCTCGTGTGTCCTCCACTTGCGCCTTTCTCCGCCCGTCTCATCATGTCCATAGACTGGCCTATGTGTATACGAGATTGATGACCCAGCACTGAGGTACGTCCGTGCCTCACTTCCGCGCGGTGCGACATCCTAAATGAATGGTGTTCCAGAGATGACCCCTCCCTTGACGAAACCACTCGTTTGCGCAACAGAATAGCGGAGTTGGAAAGCCTGGTTCGGGAACTGCGTGGTACGGATATTTGTTTCATCATCTAATCCGTCTGCTGATCTAGCTGTGGTCTAGGCAAGCCCCATCCCCGCTGGGCAGATGCCAACTTCAGAGACGGTGACCCGTCTGAACGGTGGCACTCGCGTGCCGCCAAAAACAGCCTGCACCTGAGGCGCCGTGCACGTTCCCCAGACACGCTGTCGCGTTCTAATCAGGAGCCCCGGGGTCTGGTTTCAGCCTCTGGAACTCCGATCAAGATTGAGCCAATTGCGGATATACCTCAACCTCATCTATATCGCTTCACGCCGTCTCCTCCAGCGTCGTATCCGGCTTTCCATTCAGATAACTCTGCGTCACCTCCATATGAACGCCAGAATGGCCATCATTACAGCAATGGCAACGTCGCTTCCAATGGGCGCCCTTCTATGCCGTACCCGTCGCCAACCTCCACCAGCGGTATCTCATATAACCACCATCCGTCAGACCCTCCTTATCATGAAAACGGAAACGTCTATCAGATGAATCCATGCGAAGCAGATAAAGTATATGGCAATCACTACCCGTCGGATTCACCTCCAATACAACCTTTTTGCGCATGTCGAACCAACCCTGGCGCCGAACACGCATTCGTGTCTCTCGGACAGCAGCTCCAAAGCACGCTCGTGTCGTTGAGGCAGTACGCGCAACATCCAGAAACCTCTCAGTGTCAATTATTCCGTCGCATCAACGAACTTAGCGATCTCATCCAGTACGTACCTGTCTGATGCCTCGCGGCGACCTCATGTTCAATATGAACTAATTTCATCGCGGTGAGAATTAGTGGAAATGATCCGGATGAGGGCACAGCTTCGCCTTATGGGACTCTTCCCACACCAACGGAGAGTGAAATTATGTCCTCACATTCAGCTTCGAGCACGCCCTTCCATGGATCATCCGCTAGTGCATCCGTTTCGGAGTGGAACACTATGGCTTCTACTGGATTCAATCCTTATTTCCCCATATCAACAGGCGAACAGACCATGTACAGTAACATTATCACATGAACCCTGCTGCGGTCCTCCCTACGTCCTGCTATATCCACCTCTTGTTTCTTTATTTACATGTAGTCGCGCCGGGTTGTGACTTTGTACTAATAAGTATTTGTGTTAGATTTACAACACGCGACTACACCTGTACTTTATACGTCATGTACTTGTCCGCCACACTCACGCCACTCGGGACGTAGACTACTTTTATCATTCGCTACCCTCCATCTTGAAGCGAAATACACGTTGTGAGGAGGGATCTGCCAGAATCGGCTGTCCCTGCGCTGTCAGGTTCCATCGGTCTCTCTCGGTGAACACAACTTCCCCACTTCGCTTTACAAGGACGACGGTGGAAAGACGCGTCCCATAATAGCCATTGGCATCGTGTAGAGGTTCGACTTGAATCGTGTTTCTCGATTCAGAACGATCGCGGGGTGGCTGGGAAGATCGCCATCTAAGCATACACGAGCAAACGTTAAGCGAATCGTTTGCGCCCTCCACGTACGTATATCATATACCCACGTTAAGAGATCAAAGAGACGTTCGGTGAGCTGATCGTCCGGTATATCCGCCGGCAGGGTATCGAGAAGGGCGTCGAGTGCGCGGACGCCGTGTTGTACCTTGGGCCATTCGTCTGTGCCGTCGCCGTCGACACCGTTTGAGAGTCCTCCGCGGTGCCTTTGAGCCTCTGTGAGTGCGCGAAAAGTGATCGGACCGCCACCGCCATGATTGGTAACGAAGAGCGCATCAAAGGTGAACGAGGAAGAGGAATGGGGTGCAGAGGCGGCTGCGAGGAGCACCAAGTTGAAGCCCGCGTAGCGCGCGTCTGGGGGGGCGACCCTCCGTACGTCGTCCTCCAACGACGGCGACAACGGCGAGGTCAAGAAGGACGAGACGAGGTGTCCTCGGGAGGAGGTAAAGGTGTTGGGCGGTTCGCTGATGTTCGTCCTGTGGGATCGCGTGGGTGATGAGGATCGTGGTGAACTGCGTGTCACTTACAGCAGGGCGACTTTTCCCGTCGGGGTGAGACCATGCCAAGTGCCACCAGCTTGGACATCGATGCCTGATAGGATGCGTGGGTGTTGACCGTCGAGTTGACTACCAAACGAATGGAAGCAGGCGGGCTGGGTGGGTCTGGAGAGATACTCGTCCCGGTTGCTACACAAGATACTGATTGCAGCGTGAACCCTGGAGCGCGCAGAGATCGACAAGTCACGCACAGAGCGTAATCGGGGTGGTCCAGCGTGAAAAACGCGACACACATCTCGAGATCGGTAGCGAGCACGTGAGAGCGGGACGCGCCGACGGATGGTGTACACCCAGGAAACGTGGGGGCGGGTGAACTTCAAGCCTTGTGTCAAACTGACACTGACAGTCAAGTTTGAGGGTTTCCGAGGAGCCCGAATGTTAGCACCGACGATAATTCTCAAGTTTCGCCCCCTGTGAACGAGCGATCTTGATCAATCCACGTTTCGGGACGGAATATCTCAAGACCGTGACAGACGGGGGCCACCACTTGGAAGACCATCCTTCTCACGCAATCCCACATACCACCAGGGCCTGGGGAATTTTCATCTTGGATGGACACATTGGCCACAGTCGTTCTGGACAATGGCGGGTCCTCCATTAAAGCCGGCGTCGTCGGGAACGATGAAACAGTCCGGTAAGTCTGGCAGTTCATCGCGCCCAGAGAGAACTTGATGTTCGTCCCCAAGGGCCATCCCCAACGCTGTCGTCCGATCAAAGGGGGACAAGACTACGTACATCGGCCATGAGATTGCCCACTGTAGAGATTTTTCATCACTCCATTATCGGCTCCCTTTTGAAAAGGTGGGGTATTCTGGCCGAATAATTGTACCGGCGCTCCAGGCGTCGACTGACTCCGATGCGAATAAGGGCTATCTAGTCGATTGGGATGCGCAAAAGGCTGTTTGGGATGGCTTATTCTCCACAGAGGTCCTCTCCGTCAGTACCTTCCTCCCCTCCCCTCGCTTGCGCTGCAGCCTCTGCAGGTGAACGCGCCAGAGTCCTCGCTCATCATCACAGAACCTTACTTCAACCTGCCCAACATCCAAGATGTTTACGATCAGTTTGTGTTCGAGGAATACGAATTTCAATCGTATTACAGATGCACACGTAAGTTGCATTCCCCATGGATACCTGGCCACGCTCATAGAACATTCCCGCCCAGCCGCTGCCATGATTCCATATGGTTCCCTCTTTGCCGTTGAGGCATCCAATACTCCCGAATGTGCCCTCATTGTCGATTCTGGCTTCAGCTTTACACATGTAGTGCCTTTGATCAACCATCAAATCCAGTGGTATGCCGTCAAGAGGTGAGTGGTTTCGATTAGAAACTTCCACTTTCATTTCCCACTCATCTGAATATAGAATGGATGTCGGAGGCAAACTTCTGACTAATCAGTTGAAAGAGGTGGTGTCATATCGCCAGTGGAATATGATGGATGAAACGCACATTATGAATCACGCCAAGGAGGCATGCTGTTACGTCTCAACGCAGTTCATTGCGGACCTCGAAACCTGTCGGTACGTCGTTCCTTCACTACACAGCAAGCAGTTGCCCAACCAACCAAGGTCGAGCCCGAAGCAGAACTCCATTGTGATGGAATACCTCTTACCCAACTATTCCATCAATCGAGGGGGCGAGATCAGACGCCCCGGATATGAGCTCACCCCAACAGATCAAGTACTCCTCATGGAAAACGAACGTTTCACAATACCAGAGCTCCTATTCCGTCCCGACGATATCGGTAGGTCGTTCACACTCAAGCCTATCAACTTATCTTTCTATATTGTTTGAAACCTTGTAGGGTTGGAGCAAACTGGACTCCCAGGCACGATAGCGGCATCCATTGCGTTGCTCCCCGAAGATCTTCACGGGATGTTTTGGGCAAACATCGGTGTCATCGGGGGTAATACCAAGTTCTCCGGATTCCTTGAAAGACTGTACGCAATCGCGGTCATTCGTATAGCCCGTCGTGAGATAGCACTGATGATGACTCAGCATGACGGAACTGCGTTCGCTTGCTCCGGTAGATTTCGAGATAAACATTTTCAAGTCTGACGAGTGAGTTTTTTTTACACCCGACGGTTACAGTATCATATGATGACATACGCCACGGATCAGCCCGGTGACAGAATCGTATCGCTCCGCGTTGGGGTTTGCCAAACATGTCGATTTTCCATCCCATCTTCTCACTCGAGCAGAATATTTGGAGTCTGGCAGCAACGCAGTGCGCAGGAAGTTTGACCATTGGGACACTGGCAAGCTTGTCGAGAAGAACAAAAGCATAAGACAGGACGAAGTCGAGCCTCGGCTGACAAAGAAACCCAGTCGAGCGCGCATACGTCCCAGTGCATCGTCCAGTGCTCGCCGTCGGTGACTGCCGTACGCCTCTTTGCTCCATCGGCGCAGGTTTACATATTCAGGGTTAGCTTTCCCGTGTGTGAAGAATGACACCGGCATTTGCACTAGGAAACAAAACCTTGCACCGTGCCTCGAGCGTAAACCCGCATTTCCGTCTCTCTTTCCAGATTTGTTGTTTTATCTACTTATCGTGTTTAGTTCCAGTATGGAAACTTCAAAATGAAAAGCTCGGCGTGATGGCTGTGGGAATTCGACACTTGACCTCACTTTATCTTGGTCAGGCACTGATCAAGCGGAGTGCAGTCGTGATTACTGCTGACTCGCCCCCAAGGCATGTCAATTTCCCCTTCTTGAAACGCTGAGAAGTGTTCTCTTTCACTGTCTTCGTTCTTCCAGAGTTCTCGGATTGGACCGTTCATTTCACCGATCACCGTGCACGAGTCCGCTTACGAGCTGAGCCAGAATCGCCACTTTGGTCTCTTCTCGAACTCGCGGTGCGAGAAAGTAGTGGAGCAAGATTCACACGAATTGTGAGTGCGTGTCCGCGCACAAGCGTCGAATGCCGTTCGTCGGGAAACCAGCGCCATCACCGAGTGTCGAATTGTCTTCCCGCGCCCTTTTCACGATTGGTGTATCCACCAAGCTGACGCATCTCGCATCCAGGGACGACGTGGTGCTCCGAATTTGACGGAAAGGTGCTTTTACCGTTCCTTGCCACGAGGTTCCAGAAGTGGCGGGCATTGCCGCTGTCCATCTCCTTCCGCGGCTGCACTCGCGGTCTGTGTCTCAGGTCCTGGAATCCCATCCTGTGACCGTATCGATTGATCGTGGATCGTGGATCGCGTATCCTGATCGTTTTGTGGCCTTCTTGCATCTTGCCATCTTGCCATCTTGTCATCTTGTGTTCTGAATCCCCGAATCTCTGCATCGCGCCATCTTGCTGTCGTTGGGTATCATTATCGGGTCGTGTCGTTTCAAGTGCGCGTCACCTCATGTCCATGACATTCGGAGCCGGTTCTGCACCGCGTGGGCGGGGCGCGGGCGAGCGGGCGAGCGTACGAATGACTTGTAGGGTGATGTGATGGGCAACGGTCCCACGATGGGCCCGCTTTGTTCTCTCGGGGCAATCAGACATTCAAGGCACCGTGGTCAGCGAGCTTACAAGTTTCATGTCCGGCCGTCGGTTTTAGGGCGTTGCTGTGTCGTGTGAGCGAAATGGACAAAGTAGATGATTATCTACCTCTTTTCCTCCTACTCCCCCTGCGCGGGTCGGTTGTCCCTCCGTTCCGGTTGGCGCCCAGGGATATGGAATGGAGACTGGAAAAACGGGGGAGTGGCCGGACTCTGTTCAATGTTGGACCCTCATTCCTACCTTGGCGAACAAGTGGACGGTCGTCCAACGATCAACCAATGCTCGTCCCCTCATGATCGCATCAGTGGCATAGAGTTCTGCCCAAAGCTTTTCCTATTCCTTGCCCCGTGCCTTTCTCTCCTCACCCTTTTCCCCAGTCGAATGACTCAAGGCAGCTAGATCTGATGCATGGGCCATACCAGTGCGCGCAGCAGCACTGACAGCCCAACATTGCGCCCCATTTCCTTCCGTTGTCGAACAGTTATCCTAGCGCCTGACACTGAACGCGATGGAGCCCCCGCTAACAAGACTGATACGTCCTTGTGCCCTCCTGATGTACGTCGTCCACGATCGTCTCTGAGAGGCGATATCATCCTCCCCCCCTTTTTCCCCTCCCTCCTTGTTTCCTTTCATTTCCAATCGGTTTTCGCGGTTTACCTTTACCGTCGACAGTCCGAACGCCACTCGAGACGGCTAGAGCCTAGATCCATCGTATAGCACCTCCCATACATGGGTAGTACCAGTGCGCGCCCGCAGCAGCCCCTCGATAGATCATCATTGATCCATTTCGCACCCTTTCCCTTTGTCTTGTTGTTTTCGGTCAACCAACAGTCGCACGGATGGCGTAATGCCCAGCCAGCATGACCGATTCGTCTCTCGCACCACAGCACCCACTGTCGCCGCCCACACCCCCTGATTCATAAATATTTGAGACAAGTTCAAGGTTGGTCATCACACGTACTTTGATTCAGGGGTATCCTTCCCGCGCCCCGCGTCCTCCCCCTTTTTTTCTGTTTCCATCATTCATTGCCAAAGTTTAAATCCCCCCCATTCATTTTCCCTCATTTCGCCAATCGACGTCTCCATTCACAGCTCTTTATTCCATGGTGTCCAAGCCCGACCAGGTCCAGCACCCAGCTGGCAGTGCGCGCGCAGCATGACCTCTCTCGAAAAAAAATAAATCCCCTCATTCATGTTCCCTCATTTCGCCAATCGACACTCGCTTCGCAGAGCATAGGTTTACTCCATCGCATGGCACGGCCTGGCCAGGCCAAGCCAAACCAGGTCAATCACCAGTACCCGACTGGCAGTGCGCGCGCCGCGTGACCCTCTCTCGGTGGATCAACTCCGCTGCCCGGCGCAGTCCTCGACACGTCTCGGTGCAGCGCTCACGGAACCTCTAAGCTCTACTCCATTGATGATGGCGTCCAGGCCAAGCCAGGTCAATCA
>JBBPRV010000797.1:0-14613 GCA_038093235.1 Boletus harrisonii
CAAGATGGCTTGAAGTATGCAACGTCACCCCTGATTCCCGAGAGCCGGTCCGCTTTCTATTTTTTTTGGTCGTCGTTACAGGGGGCCCTCTCATATTCCCAGTAGGTTCACTATATCGACGACCCAGAACTTGCCTACGTCATGCAGCGATATCGTGAAACTCACGATTTCTATCACGCGCTTTTTGCCCTCCGCGTCTCTGTTTTGCCAGAGCTCGCTCTCAAAGCGTTTGAGTTCGCCAACTTAGGGTTACCCATGACTGCGCTAGCACTTGGAGCCTCTGTCAAGATGAAGAAGGCACAACGTGACAGGCTCTGGCACGAATTTGTACCATGGGGGATCAGGTGCGGTGGAAACGCCAGGTGTCTTCTGACAGTCTACTGGGAAGAGAGATGGGACCAAAGAGTCCAGGAGATAAAGAAGGAGCTTGGTGCATGGGATCCACCAGCTGGATTGAGTATCCATTCTCCATGAACATTGGCAACTGCTCTTTCTTGCCATGATTGCCACTTTGTGGAATGTATACCAGTGTGGACTTATCTCCTTAGACTCAGATACAATGAAACTATGGTGCCCTGCAGAAGTTGATAGCTATGCTGTGAACTATCAAGCCAAAGTAACAGTGGCACATGTCTTCATTGGTTTTTACATCTGTTCTATGAGCTTGAAACTTACAATTCCATCCCAAGCCCTTGGGCCTATTATGTTGACATTATAAATACAAAATTCTAGCATACATATATGTAGATTGCAAAAAAAAAGGTATATCCTGTGATATTCTTTAAATCACACCTCAGTAAAAATGCTTTCATTCTGAAAACTGTACGATTCTCTGTATCTTGATAGCACACCATGTAGAATCACACACCTTTGTTATATCCTCAGGGGTAGCAAGGACAATGGCTCCCATTGTTGTTCCAAAGCATTCATCATCACCATCTGGTTGTATATGGTGAAAATAGGATTCTCTTGCAATTAAGCTTTATATGTCAGATATTAGACTTATTTCTTTAAAACAATAGCAAGCAACTAACTTGGCCATGAAGCATGTTGCATAAACTGTTTGTGAAAATGATTATTTGATGAGTGAGGTGAAGTTGGCAATGGAAAATAGTGCTCACTACCACCCATAGGAAAACTCATGAGTAGATGTCCTGGATCAAGCTGAGCTGCTATCCACTAGTTATTTTTTTTGGTCAATCAATCATTCAGAATTTAAGATAGATGCCTACAAGGGCTACTGTAATCCCAGTCACTAGACTGGTGCCAACATCTATCAGCAGTATAGTTACCTTAAATCAGTGCTACATACCTAGTTATCAGCCCAGTCTGAATGCAAAACTTTGTGAGCCTTTGCACCAACAAGCTCAATCTGTGTCAATAACACCAATGAGTTAGTTTTATTTTTATATGATGACCTAATCTGAAACCACTAACCTCATGGATACAAAAGGACTTTCTTTCCTCAAAGTGTAACATATTGATCCAGCAATTAGAATATCCATTAAAATAGAGAGTCCCAGCCAAATAGGAACCACCTAACGAGAGTGCAAGATCTCGCTGGGTGCAGAGACAACAGCGAAGAGTGAACCAGTGAGGAGAATACTCACTTAGGGTACTTCGCAGTATGAAGGACTGTTGCAAGTAGCTATTCACTTGTTGGGAGGAGAGAAGAGCTTAGATTCTGAGTACAAAAGTACTCAGATTTAAGTAGTGTCTAACTACTATTTGTACTTATTGTGATATCCTTCTAAATAGAGAAGGTGGTACGATTGTGAAATAATTGTGAGAACAAATGGTGCAATGCGCAGCAATGAGAGATAAAGGCCATTGGCTATTAGCCATGATGGCGTGATAATGGAGTGATATGACACCATCTGGATAAGAATAGAAATGGTGTCATAGTTATGTCATAAAGGTCTAGAACATTTGACGTCATGGGTCTAGAATGTATTAGTAATCATGAAGAGCAACCCAGACAAGATAAGATAATAATTATCAAATCATAGATTCTCAATACCACCCACTATTGAATTTAGTGATTATAGTAGACTGTGACCAAATATGGAACTTACAGATAAGACCACAAAATGAGATTCTTCAAAACCTGAGATTGCACTATGAATGACATATAGAAATAAGTGGACCAATCTATTCACTTTGAAATGAACCACCTACAGAGACAGCATGGAGATGACTCCAAAGGCTATTTTGAAATCAATATAATGTTTAAAATGATTGGTATATTGCCTTTACATCCTTCAAAAACTAAAATGATGCACTGAAATAAATTAGCATCATTTACTAGATAACAATTGATTAAAACATACAAGCATCATTGAGATTCTAACATGAGCTCAATTGGTTTCCACTAGGGGTATTATCAATCCTCATATATCTGGAATGGACAAATTCTGCTACTCACAGATGTAAATGCGACTAATGAAATATGCATGGACAAGACATTCAGTTGCTGTCTGAATTTTATAAGTTAGCCATTGCAGCAAATTCTCAAGTTACCCAAATTACAGATGTTACACCATATATTGCCCACTCCCTATCCACAATATCCAAGAATTAGATTATGTTTTCATTGAAGGACTGTTCACATACCATAAACATTGCTTGACCAGCTCGGGTGCAGAATCATAAATGTGAACAAGGGCAGTCATGTGACATGCCAGAGCACTTATGACGAAAAGTTAAAACTCCAGAAGGATCATGGCATAGGCATTTGCACACTTACGTCTGTAAAGCTTGCATCATCCTATTTTCATCAGTCAATCCTTGGCCACTGGCAGTCTGGCACCTGAGAACTGACCAGATAAATATGACCTGTAGCCATAGCATGTCAACATTGATGCTCGCTACATATCTTAATATACTCACAATACCCTTGATCCAAAGAGCGTCACGACTATGAATGGACGTGTTCCAGAAGTACAGCCCAACTTGGCTAGTCAATATCACGAAGACACTGGTGCAGATTAAATTAGTGATTGGAACAAAAGAGGGCATGAGATTTACATTGATGCCAGTGATAGACCTGCATACACTGTAGGGAGGCGATTCTCTAAGTGCCCCGTGAACTCGAACGATGGCAGCATCGACATTATTGAGTTGGCGACAGGAGGGTTTGCCAGCGTAAAGAAGAGAGTGCGAGCGGTGATTTATATGTCCATAGACACCTCTCGGGTGCCCATGGCGGTACGCTCCATAGCACAGTTGTCGATGCTTTGGCGCATAGTTTGATGAATTGATCATGCGCAGTGCATCGTCGGACGGTGGTGATCCCGGGATGCCGGTGGTGTTCATTGTGCATTTCTGTGACCGTGACACAGGCTGGACCTCGAAGTTTCTCAACGAACTCACACAGGACCAGATCCACGATCCAGCTGATCACGACGCTACTATTCACTCCCCATCATTTCCAAAGCAGTCTAAAGAGTCCAAGGAATACAGCTATTCCCGGAATGCCTCCAAAGAAACAAAATGCGCCTTCGTCTTCCAAGGTGAAGGAGGACAAGGTGATCTCATTACTCGCAGTTCGAATCTTGGGCTAACTAACCAAGGTTCCTGGCGAAGACCTTTGGCTTGAAGAATGTGCGCAAACTCGTTTCCGCGAACTGGACCGATCATGACGTTGACGATGATGGTTTCGTAGAAAAACAAGTCAGCCAAGGTCCAGAAACAAGTGCAACAGATCCAGGCGCAGGCTGCCACTGCGGGAAAATCCAGAGAAGCACTCGCAAAGGAGAAAGAAAAAGAGCTACGAGCTAAGGCCAAGTTGGAGGAGGAGAAGCGCAAGAAAGAAGAAGCTGCTTTACTCAAGCCCGTGCAGGCGCAGAAAGTACCCTTCGGTGTTGATCCCAAGACCGTTCTATGCGCGTTCTACAAGGCTGGGAGTTGTGATAAGGGAAGCAAGTGCAAGTTTAGCCATGATCTCGATGTTGGCCGGAAGGTGGAGAAGAAAAACCTTTACGAAGACACCCGGGAGGAGAAAATGAAGGGTTCGTAGAGATATGTCTATCCCCGTCATCGGTACTAACTTGCGTTGAAACGAATGTTACAGACACGATGGAGAACTGGGATGAGGCGAAATTGCGAAGTGTGGTGTTGTCGAAGCATGGTAATCCGCGAACCACGACAGACGTGTGTAACGATGCCCTTCAGTATGCCTTGCTGATACACCTGTGTAGATTGTTTGCAAATACTTCATCGATGCTATTGAAATGAAGAAGTGCGCAATCTCCCCCGGTATTCACTGTACCCTGATTTCCCTATTTTGTAGGTTTGGATGGTTCTGGGAATGTCCAAACGGTGGAGAGAAGTGCCAATACCGGCACGCTTTACCTCCAGGCTTTGTCCTGAAGTCTGAAAGAAAGGCGGCTGAGGAGGCTGCGAAAGCCAACGTGATATCACTCGAAGAGTTCCTGGAGACAGAGGTAGACTTCCACACCGCAAGAAGATTCAATGGCCTTATTCTGTTTTAGCGGCACAAACTGGGTTCCAATCTCACGCCAGTTACTGTTGAAACTTTTGCTATCTGGAAGAAGACACGAATGGACAAGAAAGAGGCAGAAGCGGGGGCGTTGCGCAAAGCCAAGGAAGCGCAACATGCGGCCGGAAAGACCATTGGCATGAGCGGTAGAGACCTGGTAAGTCTTGGTTTGGGTTCCAATGTCTTCGTTGACCCGGGTCAGTTCCAATACAACCCAGAGTGGTTCGAAGATCAAGACGATGGCGATGTGTCAGACGACTTCGATCTCACTAAATACAAACGCGATGAAGAGGAGGTATACGCAGAGCTTCGGCGGACGGAAGAAGGTATTAGTAATCTACATTTGTATGAAGACGACGGGGACAGTAACGGAAGCGGTAAGGGAAGCGTGTCTGCTGGTGACGCGTAGCCGCCATCTTTACTCTTTCTTTTCATACGAACATGTCCCACACTTGTTGTCCGCGATCAAGTTTGGATGCATGCCCTCGTTTAATTCATACGTCCCGCTTTGAGGCCTTTGGTGGACGGCAAGTAGTTTCGTAATGTTTCCGTGGGACCGCTCTTCAACTTGGAGCTCTTCTGACCGTGACTTGCGCGTGTCGTACAATTCAGTTGACTGTTGCCTCGCAATTTTGTCTTTCTCCGTTTCTTTCTAGTACGAACACAAAAGTTGTATCGTTTGCACGTAACCCTCTAAGCCATGTCCCGTGTGCCCCACGCCTCCTCTTCCAGACCGACGGTCAAAACCTCTTTGGTTCCTCCGACTTCTCGTTCTCGAGCACCGTCCCCATCCAAGCCATCCGCTGGTGCAGTAGCACCCCCCTCGACCCCTCGCGTCCGCACAAAATCGATTCCGAAGTCTCCTTCCAAGCCGATTCGCCGAGTTCCACCCGAAGAAGAGTTCCCAATTCCCAAAACACCTCTTAGCATCAAAGAAGCCATCGCACTCAAGCGTGCAGAAGCTAAAAAAGCAGCCGCTAGACCAGTTGTCAGTGGAGGTGTTGGCTTTGATAGCTTCGACACCTTGGAGGATGCTGTTCCCGGCGGCAGTTCGACCAAGAAAGAGGCCGACGAGAATGCTGATCTCGGTCGGTGGTCCGTGAAAGAAGCCATCGAGCGTGCCCGCAGTACAGGTGTGGGCCTTAGTTCTCTCTTGCACCCGGGAAGCTTACCTGACAAGATTTCTGTGACAGGCTCAATCAACCTTTCCTCACGCTCATTGCCTTGCCTGCCATCCGCTTTATTTGAGATCCACCTAGGAGTAAAGCCCGATGTGCTGAAGTCAGTTCCACAGGAACCTTCGATAGTTTCCTCGGAGCCCCCTGGAAAACGACCCGGACAACGTGGAGGTCCCGCATGGTTTGAAGCACAGGACCTACAAGTGTTGAAAGCATGGAACAATGAGATCGTTGAGATCCAACACGAGATCTCACTCTTTGGGTCACTGAAGTCCGTCGACGTATGTATGTTCTGCTTGTTACCAATGCATTTTACTGACTACTGCGACAGCTGCATCAAAACAAGGTCCGCGCTCTACCGGCCACCTTTGCTGACTTGACAGCACTTACTAGCCTAGATCTTTCACATAACTCGTTAACATCCGTTCCTATTAATATCTTCGCACTCCCCACACTCTCCGTCTTAAATCTGTCGCATAATGCTCTTGTCGCCCTGCCATTCGGTGAACCGTTTTCAGCCTCCTCTCGTCGATCGCGAACAGACACCTATAGCTCCGGAGGATTCTTTGGTCCAGTGATCACCCGCGCCGATGTACCATTGCCACGCCTTCTTTCACTAGATGTCTCTTTCAACAAACTCACCGCTTCCGCCATCGACCACAAGAATCTCCCCTCTGGCTTATCCAAGGTTGACTTGTCCTTCAACCCTATCGCTTCAGGGAACTCTGATTCTTCGGCCCTCATACGTGCGTTTGGGGGTCTTGGTCAGTTAAAAGAACTCCGCCTAGCAAACGCGGACATCGGGGACGATGCCTTCCCGTCTACTCTCATCGGGGATCTTTCTCGGAGTTTCTCTTCCTTGCGCATTCTTGACCTTGAAGATACGCGTGCAAATGCTGAACCTGTAGCATTGGCATTTGCCGGCCTGAAGCAGTCAATCGTGTTTCATATGACCGCAGATGAACCACCGGAAGGCACCCTTAGGATAACTGTAGGGAAGAAGGTTCTGAAAGAAGCTTGGGAGGTTGAAGCTGAGCTCAGGGTGAGACATAGGAGTGGAAGGTCCCTGGCAGACGGAGGTTCAATACTAGGCACTACGGATCGCCAATCACACGAAAGGGAAGCATGGGAGATCGAAGCGGAACAGGGCTTGTTGACTGAGGGCGGTCGGAGACGTGCAAGAGCGGCCGCAGCCGCAGCAACTGAATCTTCGGTCGCAACAGTGGATACTCTGTCCTCGCAAAGAAAACGAAGTTTGGTCACCGGTATCGGTCATCCAGGCTCACCCCCACCGCAAGGTACCGCGCCATCGTCATTCAACTTGAGCAACTCCCAGTACTACGATGCGGCTACCCAGACGCTCGCCCTCCCAGCTTCGGCACCCCCGGCGAGATCGCATGCAAGGTCCTTTTCTCTCGCTGCGTCTGCCCTGAATGCACATGCCACCTCAGGAATGATCAATATTGCCTTGCCTACCCCAAGTCTTCCTATCGCGGCAATATCTCTACAGTCCTTTGCACACACCCTCAAGATCCTCACACTCAGCAATAGGAAACTGGACCTGTCCGTCTCATTACCTTCTTGCCGGCCTGAGATGGATGCCGGTTTGATACCAACTCTGGAAGAACTTGTCTTGGATGGATGCGGTTTCGGAAATACTGTCGCGGTGACTCGCCGGGTCGAGGGTAGCGCAACCCCGATAAAATCAAGCGAGCCCCTTTTGCCATTGCTAACACGGCTATTCCCTAACTTGAGGACGCTGGATGTGTCGTATAACGCGCTGACGTCCGCGGCGCTGCAAAAAGACGGTTTAATCGACCTCATCATGGCATCGGCCCAGGATGGCGCTAGTCGTCTTGGACTGAGGCACCTCCGGCTTCGAGGGAACCGCATCACAACGCTCGATGGCTTCCAGGAACTGGCAGAGATCTTCAAGGGTCACCGCTCTGTCCCCGATTGGAAACTGGAAGAATTGGACTTGAGAGACAATGAAATCTCCAAGCTGCCATCGGAACTTGGCTTGTTACCGCTGGATGTCTTCCTGGTGGATGGGAACGTGTAAGTAGCTCTGTCGCTTATGGTGTGCTCCGGGCATTAATTATTATTCGTGTGTTTGACAGTTTCCGAATCCCTCAGAGGAGAATCTGGGAACGTGAAGGAACCAAGGGCCTACTGAGCTGGTTGCGCGGGCGCATAGAATGAAGGATGGCGCGGCAAGTTGGGCTCGCTGTGAACGTGATAGCCTATAGTTTGATCAAACGTAATGTCACCCCAGTATATGGATTTGTCAAACCCGGAGTGCGAGCTGAGTAGCATCATGCATCATACCATCATACTCCAGTCGACGGGAACAACGGACCGCCTGTTAGCCAGAGCATTCGTGGGACCGCTGACATAGTACTTTCCAACGTAGAGCTCGATGGGGGTAGTACATATCCATTCAGGTAACAAAGTATACTGTTTCCTATTGTGTTATTATGTTCGCCGAGTCGACATGTACAATACTTGCTATACAGTGCTGTGTTCTTGGTGACATGTTTCACCCTGGCCCCAGCCAAGTGCGGTACGCTGTAGCGCTGGACGCTCGCACGCCGGGGGAAATGCGCCCGAAACCGCTCATGGCATCAGCCTCATGGCACGGCAGGATCCGAATTATCAAAGGCTGCCAATTGAAATGCCACCTCTCTGCTGATTTCCGACTGTGTGGCGTCCTTTTGGATATGTAGGCGCCTCAGGTCGATGGCGAGCCGTTGACCCGTAATGTTGACGAGAGTGATGGCGAACCTGTGAAGAACGCTCTCATCGTATTCTGCACCGCATACGATTCGAATGACTGACGTGTTTGCAACATCGTAGAGCGGCGTCTACCGAAACGTCAGACGCTGCGTACGCTCGATATCGACCCTGATCGCTTACCCCGACAAGGACGGACCTGTTTTGTTTTTCATGCTGTATCGAGAGTATAACCCACTCCAAACAATTTTTTTTGCTCACCATGTAACGACATTTAAAACATTGCTGAATGTATTCGCCTGAGAGTGATTAGTGACAAGATGCAGGGCTGGCGAAATGGATATCCTATTCACCAAGAAGAATATAATGGCATGCCTGTAGAGGCTACGAACGAGACGTGAGACACGAGGGAATTCGGACGTGGATTTCTGTCGCCTGAGCATGAAAATCGTCAACCCGAATAGATACGCTTCCAAGAGCAATCTATAGCGCGTTCAGTTGCCATCCCCTGTCCCATGGAACACGGAAAACGTACTCGAAGACCCAAATCATCCACTGGGACATGTGTCTCAGGAGGGGTGATAGTGTTAGGCGCAGCAATCACTCACCGAGAAAGCTAAGCGAAGTATACAGCGTCAGTACAACTAGCTCGGAGGTTTCTGGTAATACCCACGAGGCAGCTCTACCGCGCACGTCTCTTCGGAATCGGAATTTATAACTAGAAGGTACGGTCTCAGTATGTCACGCAATCTTTGCTGTGCGGCTTGACTTACAGTTTATTTCGCTTAGGATATATGTGAATACTCCAATATTGGCGAATATATAGAGGATGAACGCCGCGATGAGTGCGATGGTGATCTTGCGAGTACGATCATACAATATCCAAACCCGCAGTAGCACCAAAACTGATATTACGATTTGCATTGGTTGCCACAGACCATAGTAGGACGTACCATGCACAGAGCTGTAACACAACGTTTGGGAGAGGCCAACCGCCCAGGTGAAGGCAAGACAGGTCTGTCAATCCCCGGATCAACCATCTGGATGATTCAAATGGGGAATATCACTCACTACGCTTGAACGCAATGGAAGAACCCCAGCTGTTTCGGAGATGTAGACTGCCTGCACGAGGAGATTCGCGTAGCGATTTCCAATGAACAAGTACTTCACCACCGAGGACGGACTGTTCCAAATATACGCCATCTGCGAATGAAAGTAAGAAAGATCGTGGCTCGTACAAGGAGGGTGAAGATGTCCCACCTCATCGTCCAGCGTCAACAAGTAATCCCACACGAGCAGAGTGTAGCCGCTATAAGTTATCGCGCTAGGACCGAGAGGGAAGGATTTGTGGAACGAAGACCAAGGTCGGATTCAGACGTACCGTACCAGGCGCAGGTCCTCCATATTCTGGGACAAGGTCAAAGCAGACATGTTCAAGAGAAATTGGATAACTTGATTCTGCAGGATGGTATGCGCGATGAACCAGGCTTAGGTCGCTTAGCGTCGTTGTTGTGAGACTACGAATGGACTTGCGCCATGAGCGCGCTCAGTGCCGCTTCTCCAAAGCAATATATACTCAAGGGTGGGGCCATAAATGTCCTGAGTGCCCTCATCATAAAGAATCCGACTCAGTGGTCTGCACTCACCAATGTGACACATAAGTTATAGCGCATCGGCCCGAGGCTCGTAGGGGCGATGGTAAGGTACAATGGAAATGCCGTTGACCCAGTGGGAGTTCTTGAGGACACAATTCAAAGGTAGTGACAACTTTGGGTATAGCGTACTATGGGATTAGCCGGAACCCTATCATAACAGTCAGAAGTCACTGTTGTGGTAGGGCCGAAAGTATAAAATTTTTGATGCGGCGGCATGATTGTGAAGGAGTCCGGTCATGGGGCACATTGATAATGAAGGCCGTGCAATCGGGGCTTGGCATTGAAACCTCGGTTGCCACGCTGACTCGTGCTGACCCGCCAACGTGCAACGATCATCGAACCAGGACTCTCAAGTCGTTTCTCTAGCCTAATTTAAAGCATGTGGGCTACGATCATGTAAACGACATGTTACAGTTTATTGAAAGTGCTGACCCGCGTTTTCCAACACATTTTCCGGTGCTGACTGTTGGACCCACATGGTATGGTACAATCCACACAGACGCAATAGTTCCTCGTGCGTGCCCTCATCTACGACTTGGCCGTCCTTGCGAACTGTGATCAGATCTATGTGTGTTAATATCATGTTTTGGAAATTGACACTCCCTAAGAATTTCCGATCAGAATAAACTTGTCAGCTTTGACTACGGTGCGTAGTCGAGTTGCGATGAATATGCTCGTCCTGCCGCTCCCCAATTAATGCTCTTCATGATCTCCACCTCACTGTGTGCCACATGAAGGGCGGATGTCTAAGCAAGGCGTTGTCGGAACTTTTTTGCCACGATGCCAAGGACTTACCATACACTATCAATAGATCGTACCTCATTATCATGCCTGCCAACGCGAATTTGAGTAAATTAGGTAATTTTTTGCATTGAAATGTCATGATAATGAACTTGTAATGAGCTTTATAATGCCCCATCAGGGTTAGCATGCCTTATGAGGCAGTCATAAGGAGTCATAAGGTGCCAGCATTACCATGGCCAAAATAAATTTCCGACAGTGCGTCAATAACAAACATGGATCGCAATACTCAGATCGTCATTCTCACAGCTTCGTCAAAAAACGAGATCGATGAGTCCGTCAACAATCCACGCGCAATGGCCAGTCGGTGCTTTTTAACCCCAGAGATCATCAAACATAAAGCTATTTGTAAAGTTTTCTAAAGTTAAGAGTCCTCGCTCACCGACCGTCGTTTGATACCCATCCAGCAGGTTCATGATTGTATCATGCACGCTTGCCTTGATGGCAGCCGTTTTCACTTCTTCGTCCGTCACATCAAGGCGTCCGTACCACACATTGTGCATGATGTCGGAGTGGAAAAGTGTATCCTGTGGAACAACGCCTACTACCCTACTAGTGAGACTCTCCACTTGTACATCTTGGGAATCTGAACAGAAGTCGGAAGACGGTGGATTTACCGCGGCCCGAGGGTCTTACAATATCTGCCTTCTTGCCAGCCGGAACAGTGAACGAGAGATCACGGAATATAGGACGGTCGGGGTGGTATCCAAGAATCTTTGACGTTTTGGAAGCGAATGGATCCACGCCTGAGTGCCAGTGGCTATACTCCAAGCTTGTCCTGCGTAACGATTAGGTGCGAGCTTGGGGCACGGTCCAGACGCCTACCCTCACTGATGCATTCTCGGTTTCGAGGTGAACAGTACCGGATCCATATTCAGTAAGTTCTGTCGTAGTTCACGATATATGCTGCCCGAGAAGCTCAGGGGAAGGTGCGTTTGGAATACCAACTGATTGACCATGAGGGTTTACTAAGCTGGTTGCGCGGGCGCATAGAATGAAGGACGCGGTGGTGCGTCAGGCTCGTTGTGTACGTGATAGTCTATGATTGTCACCCCAGCATACGGATTTGTCAAACCCAGGGGCCCGGCGACTAGAGCGGTCTGAGTATATCATGCATTGCACACCGCATGGTTGCCAACAGTCTGGGAACAAATGATCGCCTGCTTGCCGGGGCATTCGTGAAACCGCTGAGCTTAGTACAGTACTGTCCTACGTAGGGGAAGCACACACCAATGGATCTAAAGCTTGATGACTCGGAGGGACAGTACATATCCATTCAAGCGACGAAATATATTGTTTGCCATTGTGCTATTCAGTTCGCCGAGTCGACACGTAAAATACTTGCTATGCAGTCCTGTCTGTTTTCTTGGTAACGTGTTTGAAACACCCTGATCACAGCCAAGTGTGGTACGCTGTGGCGCTGGACGCTCCCTGGTTACCACTCCGGGGAAAAGGCGCTTGAAACCCGCGATTCGCGGATTTCTGAATTCTCTACAGTGCTCAGGGCCTGAGAGTCAGCCTCAGGGCACGGCAGGATCCGAATTATCAAAGGCTGCAAATTGAATTGCCACCTCCCTGCTGACTTCCGACTGCGTGGCGTCCTTTTGGATAGATAGGCGCCTCAGGTCGATCATCTGCGAACGAGTATATTTACGTTGTATTTACGTTGTAGTTTCTATACACTTTGCAAGTCTCCCATTGGTCAAACCACCCCAAGCGAGCCCAAAAAGAGTGAAGTACCTGGACATGCCCAAACAGGGCACCATTCTGAAGTCGAATGGCCCGCTTAATCCGCTGATGCATGGCAAGCCATTGACCCGTAATGTTCACAAGAGTGACGGTGAGCCTATGAAGGAAACTCTCATCGTATTCTGCACGGCATTCAATCCAAAACACTGACGTGTTTGCAAAATCGAGGAGCGGTGTCTACCAAAACGTCAGATGCTCCGTATACTGGATATCGACGATGATCGCTTACCTCGGCAAAGACAGTCCTGTTTTGTTCAGGCTGTATCAAGAGTATAACCCACACCAAACAAGGTTTTCCGCTCACCATGCAATGATATTTAAAATATCGCCGAACGTGTTCGCCTGAGGATACAGGGCTGGGGAAATGGATATCCTATTCACCAAGAAGAATATAATAGCATGCCTGTAGAGGCTACGAACGAGACGTGGGACACGGGGGAATTCGGGCGTGGATTTCTGTTGCCTGAGCGTGAAAATCGCCAGCCCGAATAGACACGCTTCCAAGAGAACTCTACAGCACGTTCAGTTGCCATCCCCTGTCCCATGGTGTATGGAAAACGTACTCAATGACCCAAATCAGCCACTGGGACATGTGTCTCAGAAGGGCAATAGTGTTCGGCACGGCAATCACTCACCGAGAAAGCTAAACGAAGTATACAGGGTCAGTACAGCTAGCTCTCAGGTTGTTTGTAATACCTACAAGGCAGCTCTTCCACGCACACCCCACCAAAAGCGGAATTTAGATTGACTAGAAGTTAGAAGTTACTGTCTCAGTATGTTGCGCAGTCCTTGCTACGTGGCTCGACTTGCAGTTTATTGCACCAATGATATATGCGAGCAATGCAATACTGGCGCATAAATAAAGGATGAACGCCGCAATGAGTGCGATGGTGATGATGGGGGTACGACCATATAATATCCAAACCCGCAGTAGCACCAGAACTGATGTTACGATTTGCATCGGTTGCCACCGGACCACAATAGGACGTACCATGCACAGAGCCATAAAACCAAGTTTGGGAGAGGCCTATCGCCGAGAAGGCAAGACAGGTCTGTCAATCCCCGGATCAACCATCTGGATGGTTCACATGGGGAGTATTACTCACTGCACTTGAATCAAATGGAAGAACCCCAGCTACTTTGGAGATGGAGAGTGGCTGCACGAGGAGATTCACGTAGCGATTTCCAATAAACAAGTACTTCACCACCGAGAACGGACTGTCCCAAATATATGTGATCTGAGGATCAAAAGTAAGAATGATAGGGCATCGTACGAGGAGGGTGAAGATGTCCCACCTCATCGTCCAGCGTCAACAAGTAATCCCACACGAGCAGAGTGTAGCCGCTATAAGTTATCGCGCTAGGACTGAGAGGGAAGGGTTTGTGGAACGAGGACCAAGGTTGGATTCAGACGTACCGTACCAGGCGCAGGTCCTCCATATTCTGGGACAAGGTCAAAGCAGACATGTCCAGGAGAAATTAGATGACTCGATCCTGCAGGATGGTGTGCGTGATGAACCAGGCTTAGCGTCGTTGTGAGACCATGAGCGCGCTCGGTGCCTTCTCCAAAGCAATATATGCTCAAGCGTGGGGGCAAAAATCGGAAGGGACTGGTACAGCCTATGATACGAATTGGTGGAACATCCTGAGTACCCAGGCTCGATAGAGATAAAGCGAAAGAACCCTGGACTGGCTGAATGGTCTTCGCACACCAATGTAAGACATAACGCATCGACCCCTTGTAGGGGATGGTAAGGTTCAATGCTGTTGACCTGGGAAATCTTGAGAATACAATTCGAAAGTGGTGTGGGTATAGCGTATTGGATTAGCCAGAACTCTATCACAGTGAGTCAGAGATGACATTGCAGTAAGGCCGAAAGTATAAAGAGGGGCAGGCTCCTACCCAGCCGCAATGGAGAGAGAGAGGGGCGTGCGACGGATCATGTGATCAAATTCAAACACCGCAACTTTAATCCCCTCTCTCTCTCCAAAGCGG
>JBBPRV010000798.1:0-14613 GCA_038093235.1 Boletus harrisonii
GGAGCAACGAGAGAGACTTGGTGTTCCTAGCAGTCGCCCCGCGAACTCGCCTCCTCCTCCCATGGCGAGCTTCAGTGGTCCTCCACCGCCTCCACCCCCTACCGCATCTTCTTCCTCTTCTCAGTCATCAAAACCTCCACCGCCTCCACCGCCTCCACCTCCCTCCAGCACCTCAAAGTCTCCGCCGCCGCGATCCAGGTCAGGCGGATCGCGACCACCCCCTGCCCGAACGCCCGCAAAGGAACAACCCCCGAAACAACCCAGAGAACAGATGATCAAGAAGCAGCCAGCTCCGAACAGCCAGAGGACGCAAGCGAAGCCGAATGCGACCCCGGCCAAATTAGCTGAATCAAAGACGCCACCTTCTGCTCGGTCTTCACCTTCGCAACCCTCGCGCGCACTTGCCCAGACAAGAACTTCCACTTCACAGGCTCGGCGAGATCCAGGGGTGTCGGACGAGGACTGGAACCAGCTGCAAGCCGACAAGCTCGCTGCAGAAGAGCAACAGAGACGTGCCAAGGAAGAGGAAGATAGGCTTCAGCGAGAGTTGAACAAGGCGCGTGATGCAGAGCGACGGGCAGAGGAACGAGCCAAGTTGCGCGCGGCGGCTTTGGAGCAGGCCAAACAGCAGGCTGCGGCAGATAAGGCGATGCAAGAGAAGCTTCAACGTGAACTGGAAGCTGCTCAAAAGCGTGAGGCGGAGGTGAAAGCTGTTAGGGAACGGGCTGCGGCAGAGCTGAAGCAGAAACAGCAGGAGGAAGCTCAGAAGCGGCGACGGGAACAGGAGATACGGCGTAGACTGGAGAGATCGGGACGCTGTCCGATGGGGTATCCCTGGGTGAAGCAATCGACGGGATGGAGATGCGCGGGAGGGTCCCACGTTGTCAGCGACAGCCAGCTTAGCCACATCTAACCGTCGTTGGTTTGTCCTGTAAGTTGGCGCCAGAAACCGTAATCAATTTAACCATGCATGCCCTCCGACTCGTGACACTTAACACCTCTGAAAGACGCCTGCAACATTCAAGTTCTTGGAATTTACAGCAAGAGCTAGCACCAAGATGGAAGTCACATATGTACTTTCTAACAGTGAGTAGTCTAAGCAACTGCGAGAATGAATGGGCTAAATCCTAGTCATTCGCAGAAAGAAGGAACTGCCAGATACACACGAGCAGCTACGGTTTATATAGTATCCGACCGGTCTTATCTAGGGTCTCATCGTTGAGCACTTTGAGCAACGCGTCCGGCAATTGATCATGAGCCCGATCGACGGCCATGTCGGGGACATCGTGTAACTCTGTCGCACGCGCTGTAAGATACTACCTACTAGGACCCGTTGGCAGAAACTTCATTTTTCGGACCCGACCACGAACCAGATGCACCTCGTCAGCCTTTAGTGCTTCAAGTAGCTCCACCACTGGCCTGTTGGCCTCCAGTGTCGACACGCTATCACTGCTCTCGGATTATTTTAGGTTCAAATAACACCCTCCGAGCTGCCTGAATTCAGGCGAAGTCACCGTCAATTGTCAATTCAGTACGTATTGTATGTTTGTCCCATCATCGCTGCCGACTGCCCAAAAAAAAATTGAATGCTACATTTCGTGTAGACCCCTTGGCAGGCCATTCGAAAAGGGAACGACTCGGAACTAATCAAGGCGTTGTCATTCCCAACTGGATTGACGCTCGCAACCTCACCTCATCCTTACGTATCACAATACTAAAGTAAGGGAGATATTGCAACGTTTTATGTACT
This sequence comes from Boletus harrisonii, assembly GCA_038093235.1. NCBI lineage: Eukaryota > Fungi > Basidiomycota > Agaricomycetes > Boletales > Boletaceae > Boletus > Boletus harrisonii. The sequence goes on from JBBPRV010000798.1 coordinate 1,751, forward strand.
CACTGGATCAGGGTTTATGGAGCCAGACTCTCGAACATGGGAACACTCACCTCTGCCAATGCATGGAGAGACATTTAAGACGGGTCCTTCTATCTGGGGCTCGCAGCACTTCAGCGATGGCACTCAACATCACAGCTCTTCTCAGTGAGTTTCAATTCCATTGTGTCCTTGATACCTACTGATCAATCTCTCAATTCCAGTCACATCCAGCATGATCAACGGTCTGGTGATGATACTCACACTCTTTCGATTGTTCATCCGGTTTCAGACACACAGATTCTGGTGGGAAGATATGTGGGCAGCGGTAATGTTCGTCTGTGGGGCGACATTCATCGTTACCCAGCTTGTTTCTTCTGAAACTGGTAAGGTGATTCATTGCTAACTGATACTCACTGACAACCTAGCCCACAGTCAACTATGAGACAGCACTTATCACCAGTTGGATGGCCTCAGTCGCTTTTACAAGCACAGTGTGGTAGGCACTCGCCCTGGCTTATGCGGTACTTTTGTTCAATATGTGATGTTTCGTACTAGGGCAGCTCGCACAAGTCTCCTGTACTCTATTATCCAGGTTATCTCACCCTCGACAGTCCTCCACAAATTCACGCGCGTCATGACAGCCCTTTTCTTTATGTTCTGGGCAATTATTATTGGATTGAAGACCTGGTGGTGGGTGAATAACATGAAACCTATACTCTCACTTGGAAGGGTGCACCCGATATGTACCCTACAGGAGGTGGAGATTTTCTTCGAAGTAATAAGTAAGCAATCAACAGATGTCCTCATTCATAGACACCTTATCTTTTTTTTACTAGCTGATTGCGTTTCAGATATTGCACTGGTGAACCTTGCTCTCAGACTTCTTTGGAGAGTCAAGCTTCCCCGACGACAGCGTCGAATGATTTTATGCTTATCCTCGTCAACTGTGATCATGTCAATTTTCTCATTATTCCATGCAACTTGTCAACTGGTCCCACTCGAGAGCGGCAAACATATAGCATTTGAGATGGAGGTATGCCCCTTTTAAAATATTACCACCCCCGTAACCAGCCCATCAAATTCTATAGTTGACCTCAGCATTGATTGTATGCAATCTGCTCGTCGTAGTCACATACATGTATCGGATGATCCTCGGTTCACCCAACGGGTCACTCCCATCCGAGTCGGAAAGCTCCTCGGAAGATGACGACTTCACCACTCGCCTCCCTGCAAACACGACTACCCAACTCCTTACGACGGTTGATTTGAGTGCTACACTGGGTACTACTGCCGAGGCCACCGATGGTGACTTGACGAGCGGTATCCTATCTTCATTACACCGTGGAACTGCAGCTTAATAGAACATTGTGAACTCGAGACGCCTCGCCAAGGACGTCCATGCTTGTATGTGTACTTTCTTTAGACGATGTCAAGTTGATTCAGATGGTTCGTTGGCACGTTCAAGAGGAAATACTTACATTGCTAGGCAGCCTCGGAGGTTTCTTCTTAGAAAATTCATTTCGAGCGAAGTTGGACGTTGGCCAAACCTTTTCCTAGGGCTTGCGGAAGACAATTTGTCTCCTTTCTGTAAGTTTGGCATTATAAACTTGGACCAGCTAAGTCACTGGGACACTGCAGCGTGGGAGGGTCCCACATTGTCAGCGACAGCCAGCTCGGCCATATCAACTTAACCATCATCAATGTGGTTTGTCCTACATGGTCACTTCCCAATTTGGCATCATGTTTTCTGAGACCACCGTGAACGGTGGCGGGCTGCGGATTAGTACCCACTGTAAGTTGGCGCCGGAAACCATAATCAATTTAACCATGCATAGTGCCCTCCAACTTGTACGAAAGACACCTGCAGTAGAATTGACTGGCAATCGGCTTCCAAAAGAGTTAGCACTGAGATTCAATGAAGTCACACTGGCATACTTTCTAACGGTAGCAAGTACATAACTTCGAATGGGCGTCATTTGCAGAAAGACGGAACTGGGGGACACACGGGCGAGCAGATACGGTTTATATAGTATCCAACCGGTCTTATCTAGAGTTTCATCGTTGAGCATGATTCAAGTTGAGCAACGCGTCCGGCAATTGATCATGAGCCCGATCGATGGAAACGCCGAGACATCGTGTAACTTTGTCGCACGCGTCAGTATTACTCTCCAGGTGTCACTGCCACCATCAATTGTATCATGATCAAGTTACCTACTACCTAGGACCTGCTGCCAGCAGAAACTTGGTGCGATTTTTGGACTCGACCGTGAATTGGCAGATGCCACCTCACCAGCCTTTACTACATTTCAAGTAGCCCCACCCGGCCTGTCGACACTATCACTACTCTCAGTTTATTTTAGGTTCAAACAACACCCGCCGAGGCGGCCGAGCTGACTGGATTCAGGCCAAGTCACTGTCTTTCAATTCAGTACGTATTGTATGTTTGTCTCATCATTGCTGCCAACCGCAAAAAAAGAATTTGAACACCACATTTCGTTCAAACCCCTTGGCAGGCCATTCGAAAAGGGAACAGCTGTGAATTAATCGAGGCGTTGTCACTCCCAACCGAATTGGCGCTCACAACCTAAACCCATCCTTACGTTTCACAGTACCAAAGTAAGGAAAAATGGCAACGTTTTATGTACTCACCGGATCAGGGTTTATCGAGGCACTGCTCTCGAACATGAGAACACTCGCCTCGGCCAATGCGTGGACAGACATTTAAGACGGGTCCGAAGTTCTATCGAAGGCTCACAGCACTTCAGCGATGGCGCTCAGTATCGCAGGTCTTCTCAGTGAGTTTCAATTCAGTCATGTCCAAGTTGACACCCACTGATCGGTCTCTCGATGCCAGTCACGTTCAGCGTGATCAACGGTCTGGTGATGATACTCACACTCCTTCGATTGTTCTTCCGGTTGCAGATACAAAGATTCTGGTGGGAAGATACGTGGGCAGCGGTAATGTTCGTCTGCGGGACGACGTCCGTCATTGCCCAACTTGTTTATTTTGAAACTGGCAAGACGATTCATTGCTTTAGTTCAACTGATATGCGCTGACAACCTAGTCTACAGTCAACTATGAGACAGCACTTATCACCAATTGGATGATCTCAGTTGCTTTTACGAGCACAGTGTGGTAGGCAGTTCTCGCCCTGGCTCATGTGGTATGTTTGCTCAATAAGTGATGTTTCGTACTAGGGCAGCTCGCATGAGTCTCTTGTATTCTATTATCCGTGTTATCTCGCCCTCGACAGTCCTCCGCAAATTCACACGTGTCATGACAGCCCTTTTCTTTATGTTCTGGGCAATTATTATTGTATTGAAGACCTGGCGGTGTGTGAATAACACGAAACCTATACACTCACTTGGAAGGGTGCGCCCGATATGTACCCTACAGGAGGTGGAGATTTCCTTCGAAGTAATAAGTAAGCAATCAACAGATGTCCTTATTCATTGGCACCTTATCTTTTTTTTACTAGCTGATTGTGTTTCGGATGTTGCACTGGTGAACCTTGCTCTCAGACTTCTTTGGAGAGTCAAGCTTCCTCGACGACAGCGTCGAATGATTTTATGCTTATTCTCGTCAAGCGCGATCATGTCGATGTTCTCGTTATTCCATGCGATTTGTCAACTGGTCCCAGTGGAGAGTGGCAAATATATAGCCTTTGAGATGGAGGTATGCCCCTTTTAAAATATTACCACCCCCGTAACCAGCCTATCGAATTCTATAGTTGACCTCAACATTGGTTGTATGCAATCTGCTCGTCGTAGTCACATACATATACCGGATGATCCTGAGTTCACCCAACGGATCACTCCCATCCGAGTCGGAAAGCTCCCCAGAAGATGATGACTTCACCACTCGCCTCCCCGCAAACACGACTACCCAACTCCTTACGACGGTGGACTTGAGTGCTACACTGGGTACTACTGCCGAGGCCACCGATAGTAACTTGACGAGCGGTATCATATCTTCGTTACGCCATGGTTCTGCAGCTTAACGATGGAATGTGGACACTCGAGAGCCAAGGACGTCCATGTTGATTTGTGTACTTTCTTCTGAACGGTGTGAAGTTGATGGTTCGGCGTTGGCACGTTCAAGAGGGAATGCACTACTAGTAAGCAGCCTCGAAAGTTTCTTCCTTAAATTCACTACGAGCGAAGTTGAACATCAGCCGAACCTTCTCCTGTGGCTCGCGGAGGATAATTTGTATCTCTTCTGTGAGTTTGGCACCATAAACTTGGACCAGTCATAGTACTCCTGTTGTTTGTCGCACATATTCACACACTCGGTACTATGGTTGGACACCTAGATCTCCAGCGTCACTTGAATAACTACACAACTATACAATATTGTCACTCCGGATCATTACCAGCAGACGCTACTTGGGCTCAGCTAGGAGTCTCTGTGCAGATGAGTATCTGAATGGCTGATTTGAACATCCGCATCTCCGCTGTATTCTGCATGATGCAACTGGCACAGGGCACAGTCAATCGAGTGTGGTCGCTTGCTGAATGTGGCATGAGCGGAGTGCAAACTGTGCTGTTCATCTTGTCACGCTTTCGATTCGAGCTTCTCTCAAATAATGATTCAGCCTCTAAATTCGTGTTCTGACGTTTGCGAGACCTTTTTCTAGGTCTGTTGAACGTCTGGAAAGCACCTCAGAGGATCTGGTGTAGCAGATCTTTCAGGATTTTGGCTGGAGGCCCCATGCAGACCACTTAGATCGATTTTCGACACACCACTCATTTTACACAACACTTCGTCGATTTGTTTGCCAATCTGATGTCCATTATGCAACCATAGTACATTATTCCGACTCTCAAACAAGTTATAGTCGACCTGGGGGCAAGGTCCACTCCTGAATATCGACCTGCAAGAGTAACTAGGCTGATCGAGGTTCCCAGCCGGCTTCGCCCCTGATTGTGTCCATGTTGATCGTTCCCACCGCCGACTTACAACTCCCGGGCTTTCCCGAGCGTCGTGTGACTTAGCAAGTACGACGTCGCAACTCGGCCGAATCCTGCGGCCTTACGACTGTCGGTTCAAAACTTTCCTACTGCTTGTAGCTTCACAACTTGGCTGACTGGCTCCGCAGCCTATTTCCCTCCAAATGTATGCACTGCGTCGTTGGCAAGCTCATACTAGCTCAACTATTCGACTCTGCGCATACTGCATTGTACAGGACAAGGGTGCACTGGTGACAAATGAATATCACACGCTCCGCTTATCGGTATCGTCATGGGGCTTATCTTCAACGTTGTCAACTATTAGTACCGCATAGCGGGCGAGATGCCGTGCGGCGGTCTCAATAAGTAAAATGCTGTCAGCCAGGCATAATGCCTCCAAAAGGCATTATGAATCAAGGCAGTGCATTTCCATTATCCAGCCGCAAATGTGGGCGCATCGACAAGCACAGAAACGAGATGACCACTGGGCCTCTATGACCTCACAACAAGGCAAGCATTCACCCACCTTCATCTCCGCACTTTGGCTTGATTGCATGCCAAGGTGGAGCCAAGCCTTGGGCCTGGCCATGAAACGTTGGGCGTGAAACTTGAGGCGTATAACTCGCCATTAATGAAGCAGGGCAGTTTTCTAGTCTAGCCTGTATTTGTCTCCATTCTCCATGTCTGGCGTCATTGGCTTGAGATCCGGGAGTGGCGGAAGAAGCTATTTTGCGGCGCCGCTCTCTCCGGGTTTCAGCAAGGTGGAGCACGACTAGTACACCGGTCGGAAGCGTTCCATCAGCTGTGTGCCAGGACAGGACGTATTGCATGCAACTTTGCAAGGAGGACAGACGCCCAGCTTGTGGCGGGCTGGCGCGCGTTGGTTAGGAAGCTTACCAGAAAGATACTGACCGATCAAAAACGGCACATTGACATCACATGCTCACGCTGGGTACCGTGAGACGCCCACGGGTACTTTGCAAGGATGTCAACCACCAGCCATGGGTTCATCAGAGTGGTTCTCGAGGATGACACCAGAACGGCAAAATGCTGTACATACGTTTTGCCGCACTGACGATTTTCGCCATGTGTGGGTCCGCCAGCTCTGCAGACCTGCCCGTGTTCGAACGTGGCGGACGCCGCCAGCCACCCAGGCACCAGCCATCTTCATAGTACTTCTAGCCCATCAAAAACCGGCCGCATCAATTAGCCTGATAGCCTGACACAGCCTATGACTGCATGTATGGCACCGTCATGGCAGAGCCATGGCAGGGGAATTGAATGTTTCTGCTCCGCTCGAAAAGACGGCTTAAAAAAACTACGTTGCCAGATGGTTGGCGCTCGGTTTCCACCTACCGTGTGTATGATGTGTGTCTCGTTTCCCATGTTTCCTCGCCAACGGATGCTAACGACAGCGCGCCCTCTCAGTTGTGGCGGGTTTCGTTTTTTGACGACTCATGCATAGATGCCTCACGATCGACGAAATCTTGACGATAATTTTTCAACATGCGTTCATAATTTTGAAACCAGAACCTAAATCACGAGAGTTCCGTGACCGTCGTACCCTTGCGAGGCTCGCAAGGACCTGTCGCTACTTCCTTGAGCCTGCTCTCAACGTGCTCTACTACGAGATTAATGACCTGCTATGGCTCATCAAATGTATGCCGGATGATCTGTGGGTGGTCAACGGGAAGCAGCTGGTATGTCTTCCCCATGTACAATAAACCAGCGAGCGCAATCTGAAATTTGAAGACACCTCCAGTCTTTCAGACGTGCAATGCGGCAGTCTGACTGGGATATTTTCCTCCGCTATGCGCGTCGAGTGCGAAGCCTAGAATTTGATCGACAGTGTCAATCCACCACTGACGTGAACGTGTACGTGGCGCTCGAGAAACCACCGTCTCCCGTTGTCATTTTCCCGAGATTGGTGCATTTTCGTTGCGGGGAATACCGGTCGGAGGCAATTCCTTTCCTGATGCACCTTCTCCAACCCACAGTGGTCCACGTTGATATCGACAATCTGATGTCAAACCCTCTTACGTTCGGTGTCCTTCCCTTGTTACCCCTCCGTTGTCCACGCATCAAGCAAATCATGGCTTTCCGCAACTTTGTGTTTCAAAAGGGCGACCGGGCCCTCGAGACGTTCTCGGAGGTCCTTTGTCAACTCAAGGAGCTCCAAGCGTTACGTTGCGCAGAGTTGCCCGACGACAGCGTCTTGCACCTCGCTCAATTGCCCAACCTGAGGATCCTTCGTATGGACTTGCGTTTAATCTCCCTCGATCACCTCGAATCCGCATTTGGTCCCATTAGATTCCCCGTCCTTCAGGAAGTGTTGCTTTCCGCGCCAAGCATGTCTCATTGTCTGTGTTTCTTGAAATTCATTCAATCCACGTTGGTTGATACAATTAATCTCAATATCGACGACGAAACGTGCGCTGCTGATTATAACGCCATTTTTACTGCATGGGCCTCCAATCCGTCGTACCGGAACTTGTCCGTCATCGACATCTCCGAGATGCAGGTCTGGAGAGACTATGATGACAAACACATCATCGATATCACTACCCTTCGCCCTCTCTTTCATCTCAAACGTCTCACGTCTCTGAAATTGGAAACCTTGTGTACGTTCGACCTGGATAATGCCGCCATCAAGGAGATCGCCACGGCCTGGCCCCTCCTCGAAACGTTGGACCTCTCCATTCGGGAATGTGGGTGGGAAATCCCCTCCAAGGTGACCCTTCCGGGTTTACTCCCACTCTTGCGGAACTGCCCCAACCTCGCCCTGTTGGGACTCGTCGTTGACGCGACGGTGCTACCGCTGGCTTCCACGAGACTCCCTGGTGCCGGCGTGCGGAATACGTCCCTGGAGTCGTTGTGGCTAGCCGATTCAAAAATCACGCGACCCTCGCTGGTGGCGTCGTTCTTGTCCGCAGTTGCCCCGAATATCGAACAGATCGTGTCATGGAATACGCCGTTGTTGAGCGGCAGGAATGGCAAGGATAAGTATCTGAAGCGGTGGAAGGAGGTGGAGAAGCTGGTGCGTCAGTTTGCGCTCGTTCGGAAGCAGGAGCGGGAGTGGGCGAGTAGTCGCTGGCATAGGGAAGCATGCGGGGACGACGTCGATGTCGAGGAGGTCGAAGACGAAAGGGTGCAGGCGTATGATTCGGAACCTGAGCCGGAGACGGATTCTGAGGATGATGATGAGTTTGAATATTGTTATATTACCGACATGTTTTGATCACCCTTGCTCACCCCCTTGTTCGCTTTGTTCTTTCCACCCCGGACTTTCCTGCCGTGTCAATGCTCGCCGTCGTTGCTTGTATGAAAATGAAGTTCACAATCCTGTACAACTAGTATGGTGCTCCAAGTCACAAGGACATACACCGTTGTATTCTATTTTTGATGACTATGTCGACTTGCAAAATTTATCGTCGGCGCCTTAAGCTTCGTCGGAACTCAAATATCACCTCCCTGGGTCATGGTCGTGCTAGTGGTGTTGTGCTACAAAATAATTGACGGTCCTTTGGCCAACTACAAGAATCTAATCCGACCGGCGGGGTAGGAACGAATGGTGACTACTTCTATGCTTGACAAAATACATCGCTCATGCACCGACCATCTCTAGGCATACCCAAACGACTCGACGTGTAGTGTCACGCTCGGCCCCCCACTCAACACGCTGTACGGTCCCGAAACAGGGAACCTCAACGCACGACGCACCGACCTTGCGAGACTCTGGGAGCCACATACTAGCCATGTGCCAAAACGAGTCAGAGCCTAAGACACATCGCGCAAGCAAAAATACACACCCGTGACAGACATACTCCCCGTCGCCGTGTTCACCTCGCCTCGCAGGATCGACTTCAAATCTGGCCTCCCGTTCTCCAACCGGACGAATGGCGGCATTATCCAATCATATGAGCCTTCCTTATCTGGTGTTTGTTCCGGATCAACCGAATTCTCGCCAAACGCAAACGGTACTCCGCCCCTCGTGGTAAAGATCCTGATCGACAAATTCAACCACGTCGGCGTGAGAGCGTTTGCTCGGTAAAGTGCATCTGAGATCCACTGGACGTGACCTGAAATTGTGGCGGGCGTGTCAGAATGCACAGCGATAGTAACTCATTGTGCTTACTCGCGTCGCGTACCGCCCAGATGAACACCACCCTACGACACCGGCTGGATCTCTTTCGAGCTGCTCTGGGAAAATACAAACCATTGCCTCACCATAAACGCATGTATCCGAACGACTTACTCAATCACGTTAAGGCAAACCGGAAGCGTGTACGTAATGCCTGACCCTCCTGCAAATAAGTCGAGCTCACGTTATTCCAATTTGCTCTCAGAATAGTAACTCACCAGCAATAAATATAGACGTATCATACGCCCCCATATCGGGTACAAATCCATATGGACCATCGATGAACAATTTGACAGTCTGATTTTGCGCTGCAACTTCCTTCAAGCGCTTCGTAAACCCACCTCTGACATTGATGAGGAAAACAAGCTCCTTCCAATACGCAGTTTCGGCGATTTCTTGGGCTTCACCATTCCTCGCAAAGTGCTCGTCTCTCGCGCGGGGGCGGAAAAGAGCAGAATCTATGCTCGAGATGGAAAAGGGATGTGCTTCGAGCGGAAAGGTCGACACAGATGGCATAATGAGGTACGCGGTCTGTCCAGGGGACCATTGGAAATGTGGTGGGCGACGCACTCTCACCCGAACAAAGTCGTCGCAGAGAAGTTCTGTAGTTGCATCTTGCAACCTCGCGCGCCGACTGAACCCACAGTACAAGTGGTTGCAAACCACAACTCGAGCGACCCGCATGAAACGATCGAGCGCCCAGAACATGAAAGATGGCCAGATCCAGTACGAAACGCTCAATTTGCGCTTGTCAGTATCGTGTCTTGAATGTGGAAGAGGTTCGCTTACTTGACACTCCTGGTATGGAAGTATGCCCCTAACAAGAAAATGCTAATTTCCGTGAGACGGGGAACATAACATGGTTAGGATGTTGCTCACAACACCGCAACGAAATGCGTGTAGAAGAAAACTTCATATGCCTTGGTGCGAATTCCACGTAGGGATACAATTAATAGGATGGTCAGCGAAACCACCGCTGTTATACCAAGACGAATAGGTGGTTTTTCTAACAACATGTTGAAAATATTGACACTAGAAAGTCGGTCAAGGATACATATCTGCAGCAACTGCACGATTAGCATACCTTTCTAAACTGTATATTTCGCCGCCAGCGTGAAATAATAATAATACGAAACACGACCGTGCCGTGACACGGTGAAGGTAGTTTAGCTGGGGGCGTGATCAGTTTATATCTCGCAAAGGTGTTATGGAGGAGTGAACCTTCTCATAGCCGACTCCGGTGACGACTGCAGAGAGGGAGCTTAGAGTTAGGTGGAGAACGGAGCAAGAGATCACCCACAGGACACGATGTTGTGCTTAGTGCCAAGAGCCGTGACAAGAGGAAACTGACTCGCAGCAAGAATGCCTGCGCGGCCACTCCAACGTCGTATATTGAGTTTTGTAATCTCAAGCTTTTCAACTATTAAAGATGAATCACGTGGCGACGGGAGGAGGATCTGTTTGGTGACTCACCGCCTCTGAAAGTCCAGGCGAAGAGAAAGGCAATGTACGCCAGTGCAAGGATAATATCGGCCACCTTGAGATCGTACGTGCCAAACTCCAGTGTCCAGCGGAAAGCGATAACGCGGAAGACATTGACCGCCGCGAGCGGAAGGCGTGCAAGCGACCATCCATCACCGTTGGCGCGTGGGCGAGTAGACGTATGTGTCGACTCTTCATCAGGATCCCATCGTGGTCGACGTTGACCAACCACTTTGGAATGCAAGATCGAACCCCACTGGAAAACACCGACGACGGCCAAGAAGACGGAAAGGGTGAGCCACGCTTCCTCTGGAGTCGTGAGAGGCGGCGGGCGTGAGGGGGATGCCATGGTGGTTGTGGATCAGCTGGCAGGTGCAAAATGACTCACCAGAGAAGCCTACAAGAAAAGGAATGCAAGATCTCGAGGTTAATATATGGAATGCAACCCAACTTGAAGTTGCAAACCAAATCAACATGATTTCCTCTTCAGATTCTTTTAGCCGGCAGTCGAGACGCCATGGCAGCATTATAAACATGGGCGATCTGCGCAGAGCAGCGAGCCTGCACGCCTGCGTGTTTCACGTCAGCTACTTATCTGCTTGAAGAACGCATTCACTGGCAGTACAGTGCTGGTGATACCGGTCTTGGTGACTAAGCTGCTCACTACCGAATCGACGCCCAGCGATTATGTAAGCGTCTTCTTTTGTTAACCAATTTCATCCTCTCCAAAATATTTCGACGATCCCCATTCTCTCCTAGCTACCTATCATGTATAGTTGCGTATCCTTTCCTGAAACGCCGGATCTTTTCTTCCCTCTTCGATCAAGAACCGAACTCGCGAGGGTCAGCGGTCGTATTTTATCTAACCGCAAGACCCGCGCCCGAATCGGAGGTCCCTAGTTAGAAACCGTCGAACAGATAAAGGACCAGTGCCTGTGCACGCCACCGTCTCCTGTTCACTGTAGCTGGCATTGGATCGGATGACAGCTCAATGGCGTTGTTTCTTCTTCTGGCACTTATGCTAACATCTGTGGTAGTGGATTACTGTACTGGTCCCGACGGGATCATCGGCATGCGTAGCTAATGATTAATCGTTTCACTGTCAATTTGAACATGCGGTGAGATCGATAAATAATGCCATCCTTGCAAACACAGGTGCCGAATCTACCAGATATAGGCGCTCCACAATGTATGAACAAGTTATCTCCGAGGGTCGCATTTGAGAGTGCTGCGCTTCTCGGCCTATAAGGGATACGTTCTGAATCAGCTCAGAATTTCTTGATACATCTTTTCTTTGCCACCCAACCTGCGTGACAGCCAAAGACTCCAATGGCTTGTGGAGTCATCAAGCAATAGCCTTGCTACAAATTGTCTTCGCAAATGCCATGTCACGGCGTGGCGAGCTGTACGCGAGCTGGAAGCAATGACCGCACTCCTTTGAACCATTGCCTCTACTGTCACAACCACTTAATCCGCGCCTGGATAGTCAAAACAGGGTGCGTGAACGATGCCCTGCCAAGTGAAACCATGACACGGCGTTCGACTCGGATTTCGCAAGCGGGCTTCGACTCAGAGGTCGTAGCTCTGTCAAGGAGGTAAAATCATACTCATCTTGGGTAGAGCTAAGCGTAATACAACCTCTGAAAATGAAAACTTGCTCAAGTTTGACGCTCTTGAGTGATGCCTCTCGAAGAGTGATACGTAGTAGAATTGATGAGTTGTCGGTGGTACAAGTTTGTTAATTGGAAGAGGGGGCCGGGTGAAGCAAAGAAACGGCTAGATCTCGAGTTCACTATGGTCCTGGTGACTCTCGTATGAGTCAAGTCCAAATAGGTTCTGCGAGCTCAGGCTTCTGCGGGGGAGAGTAGTGAAGCCATTGCTGCCAGGAAGCTTGACTTTCCAATGAACCTTCAGCAAAAGTATCAGAGCCGTCACGGTCGCGGCAGAAACACAATCCAACTCGCACAAACATGAATTAGTGACTCAGGAAAGCCATATGTTTGGATACTTGCTCGTGCCTTTGCCAATTGTAACCCCCAAGGTTGACATTAGCGGCTCGTCCCTGCCAGTGGGTCAACAAGTTGCATTATAATTGCTGCGCGATGATTAGAGTTAGTTTTGATTTCATCGAATTTCTTCGGGATGGTGAAGACAGAGATCCAAACCGGCTAGTGCCGGTCACTGTACGGGAACTCGGACGGAGTGCCCCGAAGGGGCTCCGACTTTGCCCGCTCGCCCTCGCCGATAGGAACTTCCTTATCCCCACCCGCCATCACCCATATCTGTGCCATCAGCCCCTCATTGAGCCATG
>JBBPRV010000799.1:0-14601 GCA_038093235.1 Boletus harrisonii
CGCAGAGGGCGTCGCCTGTGCCGCGGCGGGGCGCAGGGAACGACTCGGGGGTGTAGGCGTAGAGAACGCCGTACATCTGTTTCGGTGGGGATGGGTGAGCGTTCTCCATCTGGCGTTGTCATACCACGTCAATCATGATCGACACTTACGGCGTTCCTGGAGAGAGGGGTGCGAGCGGATGAGCACGTTAGACAGGAAGAGACGGGGAGACAGGACAGCAGTGGGGAAAGAGAGGCGGCCACGTACTGCACCAGACTATTCGCACACGAATACCCAAGCACCGAAGCTTGCGTTGTGCTCGTCGTGAACAAAAACATGAAGATGGCCGACAAGAGCGTGAACGCTGCAAGCGAAAACTTGCGTCCGCCCACCGTGAACTTGCCCCTGCCGCGTGTGAAGTCGACGACGTAACCCGCGATTATCGAGCCGGGGATGCCGAGTACGGAGACGATGGCGTAGTTGCGATAGGTCTGGTTTAGGCTCGTCGGGCCTGCGGAGGTACCACGCGCTTCGAGGTACAGGGGGAGGTAAGCGCTGTAGAGCGGATATGCGGTCCCGATGAGACTGGCGAAGAGAAGTTAATGCGTGGTTTCACAGTTGAACCGAAGCACGAACCCCCAAATGAGAATGATGAGCGTCGTATTGAGTGCCAGTCGACGCGTAGAGAACAGTGGCTTAACATGAGACCTGGGAGATGTTGGTGACATTAATGTGGGGCCACTCAAAGATGGGTTCGGGGCACGCACAAGGAAACATCAGTGAACGAAAGACGCAGAGAATCATGCCAGCTACTCGGCACTTTGGATTGTTCCTGTTCCGAGATTCTATGTAAATCTTCAATCTTGAGCGAGATGGTCCTGCCGTTGCGACGAGCAATATGTTCAAGAACCTAGGACGATGCAATAGTCAGTCGGTTGAGTCATGTACTTCCCTGGTGAGACATACTGCGACCACCTCTTCGTCACGTCCGTGAGCTACGAGGTACTTGGGCGATTCCTGTAAATCGAACACAAAGTAACGCATTATGAACGTCAGGAATGTGACCGCCCCACTATCAAGGCTCCATATTTAGTCTCGAAATCACCGCAATCAAGTATTGACTGACAGCGTGAATCTACGATACCATGAGCTGATGAGCGGGCATATGACGGCTTTGCACCTACAAGGTATATCTCCAGCCCATGTTCTGGGACCTGGGACACTCTCCAAAAGGTATCGATTGATCGCATGAGTAGTTCGCAATGAATACCCAGCTAATCAAGGAAGCAACCAGTTGTCCGAATGCCCACCACACGGAGAGCAGGGTAAGAGTCCACTGTGAAAGGCGTGTAAGTGGAATACTGATCGTAAATGTCGATAGAACCCATACTTGGTGTGATGCGGGTATGAATTCCAAATAAAGAGCGCCTAGAACGAGCAGTTGGACAAAGGATACATTTGCAGGGACCATACATACCGTCCACCGGGAGGCTTGAAAGGGAAATGAACATCGTCTCAGTACACTTAGTGAAATGACGCTCACTTTCCACCAACACCGAAACCCATGCATGCGATCAAGGATGAAAATGCAACAAAATCCAGTCCGCCTCCAGCTGCAATCCCAAAGATGCCTCCGATGAAGAGCGTGGCCTGGATCCCACGCGTCCAGTTAGAATGGAACATATACGGCCCGAACTCCGGAGTATGACCCACATTGAACGACACCTTTCTCCCTATGATATCGGCCAAGACTCCCCAAGTAGTCGCACCCACGATCATTCCCGCGAATTCGGCCAGAACCACATACTCGATACGAGATGGATTCAACTCCTGTTGCACTTGCGGAAGTACGACCGCCAGGCCCTGGAGCCACAGGTCTTTCCAATTGCGTCATGCCATTAGCACGTGTTCCAGGGGCGAGAAGACATTGATCTCACTATCGGCTAGCCATCCTAGGCCGCAAAGGACGAAGAGCTGCCACTGATAGCGGCCGAATCCAATCCTGTCCACGGGATCAATCATGCCATCACGAGTGGCTGAAACAAAGTTACACACTCTTCTTGCATGCACTTGTTGACTAGGCAGACGAACGAACGTGTGGGTGGTGAAGGAGGGCGCCAACGAAAGACTCACTGAGTGCGCACTTGAGCTCGTAGTCCCGCGCAACACCATTGGTGAGCGAGAAATCTAAAGCATCCTCGCTCGCTGCTACCTGTTTCTCGGCCACGACTGGATCTTCCCTGACAGTGCTCATCTCGTCATAAACAAGGTTAAAGGGGAAAGTGTATCCGTCGCCGATGGGAAGAATAAATGGCAAGATGGGAGATGAAAGGCGTTCCCACGGAAGCCAGGAATAACTCGACCTTTTGTATCTCGACTCTCGAGGGCTGCCGTATGCCCAACGAATACGATTTAAGAGCTCCACCTCGGCAATGAGTCATTGCCGTGCTTTATGGGGTTTGACTGGGGAGATGAGCTGAGATGAGCTGGCAATCACTGCGCAGTCCCCATCAGAAACTGAGATGTGAGGGGAAGGACGAGCGCCACATTTGAAAACGTACCGAATAGAAGGATCATAATTAGCCGAAATTTAAGGTATTTCTTGGCGCTCGTGTACTCCGGCCGAACGTGCGACAGATCATCCTCGCAATGGCATCCAAGCAGGTCACGGTGTATCGTTTTCAAGGATCGACCCTGTAGGGGTAGAGGCAATGCTTAGATGACACCAAGTTGTCACTGGCTGCAAGTGACAAGTCTCTCGGAAGTCAATTCTCGTTGACGAGCTTGAAATGGATCATATCATACGAGATTGGCATAAGTACCTGTCAATTGAACGTACGATCATGATGGGACTCGCTTGACATTTGCACGTGCGTCTTCACCAAAGCATCATGTGTGAGACCTTCGAATTCGTGACTGTTCAAGTCATCAGGGTCCCAATGCTACTAGAACCTGAAGGAGCCTGGATCGCATGCTACCCCCAGAAGACAATGTCATCTTGGCAGTAAGACTCGTTATCTAATAAAACCTCTTGCAGCATATAAACAGTACAGATGGCAGCACAAACTTGGAGGTCACCGGTCGCCTTTCGTGCCTCAATATTCAATAGCCAACATTCTCTGTCGAGCAAGCGAAAGAAGCAACTCGTTGCGCCATAGCCGAGGCCCATGCTAATCAGGAAAGCGTCAAAATAACGTACTCATTCCACGACAGTTTTGGGAGGCTCTCATTGGCCAAACGGACTGTCAGCGACTCCAAAAAGAGCTACGCGGTTCAGCCGAGCTCATTGAGCACTCATTGAACGCTTATGATATCCTGATGAACGAGCAGAAAGTTGTGTATGTAGGCACATCGATCGTTAAACACTATCCCAAAGGCTACTCTTGTAATGCCTCTATTTCCCGCGTACTTTGAGCGAGGTACGCCTCGTAAGAATCTTGAGCATGATACTGTTCTGCGTCACATCCAGCAAGAAGTTGCAATCGACTTTTCAGGACGAAAAAAAACGTCGTCTCACCCGACGTCTTGGCCATCGCCCTAAACCGCGCCACGACGAGTCTGTTATGCTTGATAGCAGCGAGCTGAACATGTTTGATCGTTCCTATCGCACGACGCGGCCGTTGGTCCTCGCACATCGCATCGCGAGACAAGGACAAGAACGCACCTGAAACATGGACGACATACGGGATGATGCGCGTGCCGTTGATGGACGTGAGGAGGGTCACAGCGCCCCGTGCGAGGGTATGCTGGTCGCGCGCAACGCGGAGGATGCACAGATGCGTCGTTGGAGAGAAATATTTGACTGTCGTGCACGTGTCAGGAGGGTGCGTCCCAAGACACAAGGGTGCGCTTGCCCGTCATCGAACTGCCCACTGCACCCCATCCCGTATCACCGAAATTCGAGATGACGCTCTGTCGCAAGGCGGTATAGACATGTTTGGCGTCAAACGAGGACACGGCCGATTTGTCTTTATCGTTCGATACCGATATGAATTCGACGAGCAGCCATCGATTCTAAGACCTGTTTGAGAGCGAACACGGACGCGTTGGAGCTGGACTCACTTTGAACCTGACCATGACATGGACAAGTGGTAGACATATGCTTATGTCATCAACAAACCCAAGTCTTGCTTTCTGGCATCTGCAATCGTGAAGACGTCCAGCATGGCTTCCCTCGTCCGTCCACGCAGCGTCCTCCAAAAGACCCTCGCCCGCTTCTACACAGCAGGTCCCGTTCACGAACCCGAGCCAAATACACACTTCAAAATCACCCTCCGGCGTTCTGCCATCGCCCTCGGCGAGCGCAAGAAAGAGACGTTGACCGCGCTCGGGCTGCACAGACGCATGCAGACGGTCTATCACGAACACACGCCCGAGGCCGCCGGAAAGATACTCAAAGTGAAGGAGCTCGTCGAGGTGACGAACGTCCCCGCGAGTGCCGTACGGACGCAGTCGGAGCAGCGGTGGGAGCGGAGAGCTCCACGGGGGTACTCGGTCGGAGGATCGCGCCTGAGAGGGTTTCCATGAGTGCTGACATGTCGTCATCGTTGTTGGGTATGTTTTTTTTTTTTCGGTGTTTGTTCCTACATCCTTTACCCATTACTTTCAGCCTTGCACGATCGTGTTGTAGACTCATTTTTCTGCCATCTTATTTTCATTCAATCCTCTGGTGAAGACTGCATATTGTGCAACCTATGGGAGATGCTTGCCAACCGACTTTTCAAACGCCTGCAGCGGACATTGTGAGTTTATGTATTTACCGTGGAGAGGTGGGTGGCTTGGTTGTCGCGGCTAGCCTCACTATGAGTCCCATACATCTGATATTGTGATGGCCTTCGGTACGCTTCGCTGGAATGGTGAGCGTAAACCTCTGTCATACGACTTAAAATGTAAAGCAAGTGGTTATCAAGTCATTCTCCTCGCTACATGTCCCGGATCGATGCTGACATCCGACAGCGACCCACATCTCTCAATCCCGATCCGTATCGGGATAGGTGCAAGCAATGTAGATTCGGTTCAAAAGAGAAATGCGTGTGCACTTGAAGTATACGTCATTCCAAATCCACGGTCTCTCGGTTGCAGTTATGCTCTGTTCTGCGTCGACAGATGCATTACACTCTACCCAACTCGGGCAAGTTTTAAACATCTATTAGTGTTGTTTCATCGAATCCCTTCGTGGATGGTGAAGACAGAAATCCACACCAGCTGGTTCCGGTGTGGTATCACATGGGAATGACGAAGTGCAGCAGAGTGCCCGAAAGGGCTCCCTCGCCCGCTTGCCCGTGGGAGCTAGTCTGGTGACCAGGGAGCACTAGCTGGCCCTCGCCGATAGGAAGCCTCCTTATCCCCACCCGCTTTCACCCATATCTATGCGACCAGCCTCTCGTTGGGTCGTGCGTGCACACCCTGTGCTCCCTCTTTTCTCGCCCTTTCCCCTCGTCTGCTATAGCTGCTAGTTCCCTAAATGGTCCTGGAAGGGCGGCGGTCGGGGTACGGTCAAACCCCATGACGAGAGCTTTCGCAGGTTCGAAACCGCGCCCTACCGCCCCTTTACTTGTCCATGTGCATACTGTACACGGCCCTGACCTTAGGAGAGAGGCACCTGACGAACGCCGCAAACAGCCCGACAGCCCAGGTCGGTATCTCTTTACACTAACTATGCTCTAGGGAGGGCAACTACATACCCTCTCATTGGGGATATGTTTCTAAGCTTAAAGTAGCGAGAGCGAGGGGAGTGGAGAGACGCCGATTTATCAAGAACGAACAAGAAAGGCGGGCGCGTGCGTGCATAACCGATGAGCATCAGGTTAGTAGGCACGCCACAGCGCCGTCGTCTCGCCCCATCCAACACCTTCCCATAACACAAACCGTCCCAATGGGCCAAAAAGGGGGAAGAACCCGGCGCTACAAGTTACAACTTGGCCTCCATCCATGCCTGCACACCGACGTCTCTCGTGAATCGTTGCCACCGTTCCTTGTCTCGATGTTCCTCTGCCATGCGCTTCTCAGCCCAAGCAATGATGCCTTGGGCGAGGAGGGTGACGTCTTCTCGCGTATGTGCGGCGTGAAGGCAGATTCGGACGCGGGACGTGCCTTCTGGAACGGTGGGTGGGTAGATGGGCTTGGTGTGAAGCGCCACAGGGCGAGTAGGCATCAGTGATGTAGACTTTGAAGGTACGGGCGACGGTGGCGGTGAGGAAGAGTCTGTCATCACGGCTACGGGAACGGAGGGAGAGGACGCTGCATAGGAGAGGAGAAAAGAAGATAGCGCACGCGGCTCGGACGTGAGGATCGGTATTATCGGTGTCGGCAGCGACGGACGCGGCGCGACGGGTGTGGTTTGGTTCCGTGATGCGCCAGAGCGCACGGAGGACGTTTTGTTTCGCCATGATCGTTCGTTTGTTGGGTCGATCTCCCAGGATGAAGCAACCCTCGGTTGTCGTGGTGGTTCTGTCTCTCGGTCGGCGATCGCAGGGGCGAGATGGTCGGGGAGGCTAAGCAGTGAAGATGGGTATTTCTTCAGCTGCGAACGAAGAAGATCGACGAAATATCTGGAAAGGGCGAGCAGGTGTGTGGAGAACTAAGGACAGATTAGCCACGATGCGTGACAAATTCGAGGCGACCTACCGCTTCCGCCGTACCATCCTCAAGCATGTCAAACGAGCAGTTCAGAGCGACGATGTTTGCGAATGTGAGTGTCGTAGTATATACGAGACTCCTGGCATAATTGAGTAGGTAATCTTTGACAAGCTCTGTCGTCAAGAGAACGGCTATCCATGCGAGTTATAAACATAGTCACTCCAACGAATGGACGAGATTGCTCACCTCCGGAGGAAGCCAATGCCTTGCCAAAAGTATGGAGCCTCGCAAACACCCTCTTTTCTAAACCCATATCAGCGACTAATCCGCGACCCTTCGGACCGTAAATCCCCGTGGCATGGGCCTCATCGACGACGATGTACCCATTACCCAGAGGTAGCATCTCCTCGACACATTCCGCGATTTGCGTGAGGGGAGCGATCGTGCCGTCCATGCTATACAGACTTTCAACAGCGACAAGGACACTGGTTTTCCCCTTTTTTAGATTTTCGCGATCCGTGAGGAGTTTAGAGAGAATGAGCCGTAGATCGAGGACAGAGTTGTGTGGGAAGGGGAGAAGCGAATCTGGAGCGAGCCTGGAAAGGCGCATGCCATCGTGTACTGAAGCATGGATGTGGGCGTCGTACAGAACGACGTCTCCAGGCTGTGGGACAGCAGAAAAGAACCCGACGTTGGCGTCGAAGCCTGAATTGAAGAGGAGAGCGGCTTCGGCGCCGAAAAACTGACACAGGCGGAATTCGAGGTCGGCGTGGGGTTGGGATGGGACGAGGAGACGTGACCCTCCTGACCCGAGAATTTTTGGAGATGTGGATAGGGCGGAGAGAACGGCTTTTCTCAAGGCGGGGGAGGTGGAGAGGGAGAGATAGTCGTTGGATGTGAAATCGACCTCGGTGAGTGTGGTCGATGGCGGTTGTGGAAGGCGACGGCGGATCAAACGACGGTCTCGCGAATTCAGGGCTGCAGCGAGTTTTTCGGGCAACGAGGCCATGGCGATGAAAGTTTTGCAAAGGGTTGTGCTAGGGAGATTCACACCTGCATATCAAGCCCGTAGTAGTACGATTCTGCCACAGGGTCGGCATGACGGGACTGTGCTGAAATTCTCATGTTGGGCACCCCAGCATGGGTGCTCTCTGCCTGGTTTGACGACGAACGGGCTAAAGTGGACCTGTTATTAAAGTTCTTTTACGCTGAGATTGCTTCCATTCTCGCACGACGAACTGAATCTCTCACCGCTTACCCACCTAACATCTGTGCGTGAGAAGTTGGCAGGTGGAGCTCTCGTACTTCGCTGCCCCTAGCTCGCCTCCATGTCTCGCAGCCTTATTACCACCTCACAAATCACTCGGCCCGGCTCTAGGTTCGGGCCGGAAAAACCCTCGCCTCTATCAGTTCGTTTATGCATTCTCTTTCTCAACCAGCCCACGAGCACGATACGCATAGCGTCACAGAGGCTCTGCATTGTGGGATTCGGCCCAATTCCTCGAGCCCTCGCAGGCAACAACTGAGGTTGATGCACGATCTCACTTCGGACAGTGGCTTTATGCGCACGTCTCCCAGTCTCATCGGTAAGCCTCGAGGGGCCGATAGTCAGCTCTTCGTAATCACGATGACCGCGTCATGGCCTCGGCCTGGACTCACCGCCCGCGCCAATGCACAGTGGCCGATCACTGATTGATATTGCACTTGATTGCCACTGGATATGCGTATGTGTTGCAGCTGACTTAAGTAATCCGCTGATCAGTCTTTGTCAAGCTTCGTCAGCTGCACTGCATGTGGTGAGTACCGCACCAGACTATCCTATTCGAAACATATACTCACGGCGTACATCTCGCATTCTTCCAGAATCTCTTCGTTGCTCATCCACATCGCTCGAGCATCATGTACATCAAGCTCCCTCTTCCTTCCGCCCAGTGGCTCGAAGCGCTCGTTGTTCTGAGTACTGCAGACTATATCCGGTACAACATTGCCAAAATCAAGGTTCTCGCTGTCATCTCCGAGTCCAAAGGCGGACGCATTCGACCAGAATCCATGCCGCCCACGTTCTTGGGACGCATCATCTCCCCGATCCACGGGCTTGCTATCTTCCTTCCACCCCTGATTTATGTTGGCGCATTGATGCTCAATCGATTCGAACCACCAGAGTGGATGGAAAGGTTTGCCTTTTCAACTGAGATGCTGGACTCGACATGGAGGAACACATCGAGGGTAGTGGCTTGCGCCGCAAGCTTTGCCCTCAGAAGCTTTACAGATCGTATATTCGAACATTTAGGGGACCAGTGGCATGTCATCGGGGTAGGTGTTGGAAATGGCTGTCGCCTCACTTGTTTTGACCTCCCCCCCTCCCCAAATAGCGTCGCGAAAAGCCTAGGGTCGTCAAGACCGGCCCGTACGCATGGGTTCGTCACCCAGGGTACAGGTAAACCGTTCCCAGATACTAAACCTTCATTGTCTGACACGAAATGAACACGATAGCTCGGTCCTCTTACAGGAGGCATTGTGGTCTATCATGTTTTGGTCATACGTGCCCCTCGTGGCCTTGGGTATCACAGCATTTGCATTTGCAGTCAAGATGCCGATTGAAGTACGTTTCTTTGTTTGATCGCCTGCTTCCATGCTGACGGATGGTCATTGTAGGAGAGTCTGATTCAGAAGGATGACGCCGTCAGGGCTGAATATCGGCAATATATGACAGAAGTTCCTGCAAGAATTCTTCCATATGTTTGGTAGATTGTGTATTCTTAATGGTATCCCTCGACTGTTATCGTAGTGCCCCGGCCCTAAGAAAAACAGCTTACATTACGGGGCTCCACGATCCCTGTACACCAAGCCCCAACAGCATCACGTTAGTCCTTCTCAACCTAGCCCCTTCAGCTCGGCATTGGCGCCGACGCTTGACTAATGCAAGGAGACCGCCTTTCCATTTAAGATGGTGCCATATTCATATATCAACGGCGGTGTTCTTGGTCACTGCAATTTGACCAGTTTGGGTTTCAGAAAGGGCAGTCGGGTTCGAGCTGGACGTCCATTCGCATGTTGTAAATGGGCACGCTTGTGGGAGTTGGTGAGCTTTGAGGTATGAAAACTGCTCGTTCTGAATGGGACACTGATTTACGAGCAACAGATGGAGAGACCATGTTGCATTACTCACCCCGCAAACTGTTACCACATTCGGTTACCCCCAGGCGTCAGTCATGCATTGCGTTAAGGGGAACCTTACGGATTGGCCCGTTGGAGGCACGTACGACATGGTTTCAAATAGCAGCAAGCATGATCGAGATTCGAAAGCCTCCTTTGTGTTGGTTATCCAGTTGGCTGGCGGCAGATGTTTATACGCGCCCATGTGCACTGTGCCAAATGCTCGGTCCTACATGGACCTACTTGGATTCGGACTTTCGGGTGTCGTGATGACAGCAGCAGGCTGACCGCTTTGCAATGGCTTACCACTCACAGTACATGTATCCCAGGACAATATCTGCACTTGTAGATGTCGTCAAATGCGACGACATCGGTGTTCCCCCTTTATCCACTTCTCGGACCCGAGGAAACGTATATATACTCTCTAGCTCCACAGGTTCGTGTCAAAGTCCCCCTAGTTGTCCGACTTGCATCTGTTCACTATTTGCGATTTCCTCTATTATGTGCCCAAAATTTGACATCATCTTTGCCGGAGGCGAGTTTGTCTGTACCTCTCGCTCGTGTGAGCTTTGCTTACACTTGAACGCCAGGCGGAACGACTGCGTGTGTCACCGCAGGGAGATTAACTGCTGCGGACCCTTCTCTCAAGATCCTCATTGTCGAAAGTGGCCAGCACACGCGCGACGTCCCTCTCCATGTCCAACCCTGCAGATATCTCCAGAACCTCGCGCCAGGCAGCACCACGGTCTCCTTCCATGTTGCCAAACCGAGCCCACACCTCAACGGACGCGCTGCTGTTGTTCCATGCGGCCGAAGCGTGGGCGGTGGCTCCACTGTGAATTGTAAGTTGTGAGCATCGAATTACCCTTACCCATGTTCCATCTCCTTCGTTCTATATAATTCACGTTGTTCCTGTTCTTGGATGCAGTCATGATATACGTGCGAGGTGCCGCATCGGACTACGACGATTGGGATGCATTGGGCAACAAAGGCTGGAGCTTCAATGAAGTCCTACCTTTGATTAAAAAAGTAGGCACATCAAGGTGTTAGAACAAGCTGACTCATAACCAACTATGTAGCTCGAAACGTTCACGCCGATATCAGACAGAGTAACGCATGGTTACTCGGGACCGATCCAGATATCTGCTGGTGGAACTGACCTTGGGATCGGAAACCAATTCCTGAATGTGGCTAGGGAATACGACCCGGCCCGTCCAGTGGTAGACGACAATAACGATTTCCAGACCGCAAATGCGTACAGCGTGGGTGTTTTTTTTAATTCGGTCGATAGGTGGACTTATCTGTTTTCCTTCCGCTAGCCGGCTTACAGGTAAGTGTTCAGCGGAAACACGAAAAATATTTACTAGCTAATCATTCACCGAAGATATATCGATCCCGTGACTGGAAAGCGCAGCGATGCTGCTTCCAGATACCTCTATCCACATGCAGGGAATCCGAACATAACAATTATGGTTGGGAAGCGTGTGAAACGCGTCATTATTGAGTGTGTTACACCTGAATGAATCACGTGAACTGACTCATGTTGAGGATAGGAACGGACGTGCAGTCGGTATCGAGTATACGTCAGACGCGATATCATGCCCAGGGGCCACTGGCGAACTCGTTACTGTGAATGCCGCCAAGTTGGTTGTTGTTTCTGGTGGAGCATTTGGTTCGCCATCCATTTTAGAAAGGTCAGGCATTGGCGCACCGTCGGTCCTCGAAAAGAACAACATTCCTGTCCTGGTTGATTTGCCTGGTGTCGGAGAAAACTATCAGGGTATGTCCGTCATGCCGGTGTGTTCTTGTTTCAGGAAGTCACGAGGTCTTCCATAGACCATTACGGGACTTGTCCGGCGTTTTACGCATCAGATGGGACCGAAACCATGGACGATGTTATGAGTGACCCACAAGCAATCACTGGTGAGTGGTTGGTTTAGTTCAGCCGTACATAGCCCTGTGTAATGTCAACACATTATCAGCGCTGCTTAAAGAATGGGAGGGCAATGGAACAGGGAAGATTGCTCACAAGTCCGCCACTATGTTTACCCTACCCCCGTGGGTTGCTGACATTCTCATCTCAGTTCAATTGAAGCCATTTTGAAAGTGCGCCCGACTACCGCACAGTTGACAGCATCTGGGCCCGCGTTACAATTGAGATGGGAAACATTCTTTCAGCAAAGTCCAGACAAGCCCATGGCCGGTATCGTACCATTTGCTGGGTGGTGTCACACTCACCTTCTCGCTTCATGCAATATTCATCTCATCTGTCTTCTATTAGCTTCCCAGCGGATCCAAGTCGCTCTGTGTTACTTGGTCGGATTTTTTTTTCAGCGATCTACTATCTCGTATGTGAAACTCTGTGCCTTATCTATCTCTCTGATACATTAGTTTTCAAGCTGTACCCAGAGTCGATCGGAAGTGTACACATCACGTCTGGAGAAGACGCAAACTCACCTCTGGACTTTGACCCTGACTATTGTACCAAGTACGTCTTGTACTTTCCCCGCTGCTGTGTGTTGTGCCCATGAACATGATTTCCAGACCCGGCGATGTCGCGCAGCTCACTATGTTGTACAAGATGACACGTGAACTTGCCAGGCGTATGCCCGCATATCGGGGCGAGGTGGCCGCCAATCATCCCACGTTTCCCCCTGGCAGTCCTGCTGCTTGTAGAGAGACAGATGGTCCTGTGCTGATGGATGCGCCTGATATTGTATACTCTGATGCGGACGACGAAGCAATCGCGAAATTTAATCGCGACAAGGGTGAGTCATTCCTGTCTAACCATTCTTGCTCTTATCGCTGTTCCCTTCTCCGCTCAATGATTGTAGTCAATACGGCCTGGCATGCGGTCAGCTCTCTCACG
Source organism: Boletus harrisonii (assembly GCA_038093235.1). Classification (NCBI taxonomy): domain Eukaryota; kingdom Fungi; phylum Basidiomycota; class Agaricomycetes; order Boletales; family Boletaceae; genus Boletus; species Boletus harrisonii. The sequence continues at coordinate 12,584 of JBBPRV010000799.1, forward strand.
GGTTCTTCTCTGTTTGAATACCTTTGATGTATATGTTAATCTAGCTCGGGACGTGTGCCATGAAACCCCGTCACCAAGGCGGGGTGGTCGATGCACGCCTGAACGTGTATGGCGTGGAAGGCCTCAAGGTTGCAGGTACGCGATATAAGATCGTTTTCGACTTGCCCTCTTTACTGACGGTAGGCTCACCAGACATGTCGATTTGCCCGACCAATGTTGGAAACGTACGTGACATTCATTTGCATTGTGGTGGCTATGTTCGATGTCGCTAATCGCTCTTTTTCCGGTTAGAATACGTATTCCACTGCGTTGTTGATCGGAGAGAAGGCTGCAGTCATTATCGCGGAGGAACTGGGAGTGACTCTCGAGTGACGATGGGGTTCGTAGAAGTGAGGGATTGGTGCACCTGGTCTCCGTCTCGTTCTCTTGTGTGACTGTGCTCGCTGAGATTACCTTGCTTGCAAAGCAAATCCAAGACATGCGACTTTCGTTGGCGGTTCAAGATGGATGTAAATAAATTTGTATTTGGGATAATTTGAGATCTTTTCACCCCAAACACCCATGGTGGCATTTTCCGGATTTCGTGGTCACTCTCGACCGCTTCGTGGCTTTTTTATCCTTTGATTCACAGAAAGCACAGTCGAACACGTCATTTACACCATTTTGCTACTCCCTTTTCCTTGTCGTAAGCAAGGCCCGAGTCATGCTCTTCCCTCTTCTCGTCCACCCTCTATCCAACACTTCTCTCCTTCCTCAAAATCTCCCATTCGTGATCCTGCACCTGCACCTTCTCCTTCTGAACCTCCATCCGCCTTCTCCTTCTGAACCTCCATCTGACAACAAATACCATGTTGACGACGACGACATGGCCAACGAACATCACGCCAGTGGGACCGAGCTTAAGGCTGGTCTGCCAGACGACTTCTCTGGCCGGGACGAGGATGCTCAGAGATGGGCACTTGCCATGGAGGCATACTTCCAGATGTCTCCACGGTTTAGCACTGACAAAATGAAGATACTCACTCTTTGCAACAAGATGAGTAGGGGACGCGGTGCTATTTTTTCTGAGGGTTGGTTGAAGAAGATGCTGAACCCCAACGTATCAGCATCAGAAAAGACCATGGAGAAGTTTTCGGACGACTTTGCGCAGGTCTTCTTCCCCTCGGATCGAACGGGCAAGGCTTGCGCAGCCTTAGGCGACATACGCATGGAAGGACTGCCCTTCAAAGGAGACTTCCATGGATTCTGCTCTGCTTTCAAACTTGAAATGGGTCGGAGCGGGATAACGGATGAGTTTGTCCTGAAAGACATGCTCAAGAAGGCAGTATCTACGGATCTCGCCTTCCGAATGGCCGCGGTTGATGAAGAACCAAAAACAGCCAAGAAGTGGCTCAACAAAGCCGCTCAATTTTACGACGTGGTCCAGCACTTGAAGAAACTTTGCTCTGGCACTACTACATACATTCCTTCTGGAGGTACTCAGCACTCTTCCAATACCTCCTCATCTCATCGAGACCCCTATGCTATGGATATTGACGCAATCCGACTCTCCCCTGCCCAATGAGCTGAGCACTTCCGTAACAACAAGTGCTTCGTTTGCCACAAAGTCAGATGTCATTTCAACAAGCATCCCCGCTCTTGGAATACTCGAGGCTTCTCTCCTCGACCTCCCGCTCCTTCAGCTCCGAGAATTCGGGCCACCACGGTGTCTGCTCCTCCCTCGTCACTTCAGGAGTACACCAGGACACTCAATATCTCTGACGCAGAGGTGGTGAACTCCCTTAAGATCATCTATGGAGCAGCCGACGAAGATGGAACCCCGGTTGACGCCACTGAAAGCGTGGCAAGACTAGTAGTGGACGAAGAAGAACCCATTGAGCCTCATATTTTCCATCACGACGACGGGGCTAACAAGGGACCACAGGATTTTTGAGTGGAGGGAAAGCATCAGCGTCTTTACCCTCCTTTACTATAGCACCTGTATTTGTATCCGGAAAGAATGCGAGATCTATCTCCTT
>JBBPRV010000800.1:0-14586 GCA_038093235.1 Boletus harrisonii
CGCCCACCACACCCTGGTCGTCCTCCCTGGCGGTCAGTCTCCTCCTCGCTTTCCACTGGGTTCCATTGAACCCTGGCATGGTGTGCGAGGTGTTCCCACCCACCCTCGCAGCTCACCATTGGCCCAGGACAGTTCGTGGAGCCGGACAGCGCTTCGCGCTGCCGCCCGTCCCCACCCTCGCTCTGTCGCCGCTCGTCTCCATCTCCATCACCACTGGTCACGGCTCACGAGCGCCGTCGAAAGATGCTAATCTGTGTGGTCGATAGAGCGGATTCTCAGGGTCGCGTGACTGGAAGCCAATAAAAAAAACGCGATTTTTCGCGTTGAAAAATCATTTGAAACCTAGTTTACTATTATTTTGAAAATAAAGTGAAATTTAGCATATCTGATCAATCAGGTCATTCCACAGGCGCTCAGACAAGTCCTTGAAGATGATAGGGTTTGCAGCCACGCGAATCCGCTCTGCCTCCAAAGTTTTCACTAATTTCTTACCAGACCGTCTATCGACGGATTTACATCATAGACAGGGTGGTCACCCTGGGACTACTACCTCGGCGCCAGAAAGGACACGGGCAAGGGGATTTGTGATTGTATCTCATCTCGTCCGTCCCAAGCAGACAACATGGTGGAGAAAACGACATACCAGCCTTACCGGCGATAAACCGGCCCGTGGCACGGGCTGGCACGGTGTACTGTGCGGCATTGTTCCCTTGCGCTGCAGGCAATTTGTCGTCAGGTCCGACCTGTAGGCGTTACATCGCTGATTATTAGTACATTCGTGTACGGCCTGGACGATCAAACGAACAAACGGATCTTCGATCGCTGTATTCAGACTAACGATGCCAACCTAAAAGAACGAATGTATACGCCTTACAAAGTCCCGACGAGCCTACAGGGTTGTCAAGGGTCTAACTGTGAACTTGAACCCTCTGCATACCTTCCTGTCGGAAATCGTGGCAGGGAGCTGACCCCAGTGCACGCCATGTCATACTAGAGCAAGGTCCACGGGATTGGCCAATCCATCTATACTCCAGCGTGCGGTGTGCTACCCCAACGGTTGCGATACCAACAGACACACTAGACTTGACCGATGCACCCCACATTATTACGCCATTGCACAATGTAGGGATGCATGATACATGATGGCCCAGGAACTCTCCAGAGCACCCAGTCCCGCAGTAACAGCTACACTTGGGGAATGCGATGACCCCCAAGCTCAGCCAAGGCCCAGGAACTCATCCAGAGCACCTAGTCCCGCATTAACGGCCGCGAATGCGACGTGACCCCTAAGCTCAGCCACCTCGCCTAGAAATCGCGATTTTGTGCACTTACCAACTGGCAAACCTTGGATATTTAACTCCGATGACTGAGGGACCCCTGTGCTTGGTCACTGGGCGGAATCTGTTATCGCCGCTCAGACAGCATTCCAGTACGTTCGCCAAAACAAGTTTACCGCCGATTCGAGGGTCACTGCTTCAACATTGCCAAATGGCAAGTGCAACACCTGTTTCAATGCACGCAATATCACGATGCAGAATCAATCCTGGGTTCAATGTCTAGATCATATCTTGGTTGACGAGTTTTCTCGGATAATCTGGGGAGACAAGCTGGCTCTCGGCGATTAGCAGAGTCGACGCACCAATCATTACTTAAGTACTGGTATGCACCACAAATCGCACAGGACAATGTACATTGCTGGAAGGTAGAAAACACCACCTGACACTATGAGATCACCCATTAGTTCGAGTTGAGGAAGCACTGGTACCGGTGATCTATGCACCAAGGATACTGATTCACCGGGACACCACACCTACACAGGTGCCGCATGGACTTATAATATGAATACCCTCGCGCTGTGGTTTTTATTACCACCTCAGGTTACCCCAAATCGTGACATCGAATCTTACAATACGTCCTTCATAATATTTCCCAGAACAAAGAAATGAATATAGACTGCAGAAATTGGGAAATAGTCGAAGTCAACTATCTCAGAGCGCCACCACTCAACGACCCTGGAAGTGCATTGTCTAAAATTCGCCAGGCGTGGGGTGGAGGAATGGATCATTGCTGTAGTCGAAAACAGAACATCCACGGAGGACAGTCTGGTTGCAAGAGAAACACCAGTTGATGGTAGAGTTGATGGTAGACCACTAAAAAGGAGCCAGTATAAAACATGGTAAGATGAACAGACTGAGAACTTACGTCGAGAGCACTGATCAACTGAGGGAGAGTAAGATTGTTTTGGCCGAACATTTTTAACGGCTTGAACTCCTTGTCATTCGTCCCGTTCTTGAATTTTAGAGCAACCTCATAATTTCCTGCAGTATTCTTGGACAGCTCGAGAGCAATGGCAGAGGCATAATCCGCTGTGTAGGATTGTATCAGAAAAAAGTAGAGGAATCGGCGGTCGTTCTCTCACGAATTCCAGATATCTCGGGGTTGGTCGTTGTAGCATTGGTGACGTTGAACATGGTGATGAACGGCTTATAGTCGACCTCTGTCAAGGCCAACTTCACCTTGTTGTTAGGAAGGGTCATGTTGCCCAACGTCCAGAAAATCTGGGGCCAGAGAGTTCGGATGGCGACTATGACTGTAAGTAGGCCATGGTATAGTGCCACGGAACCACTTACTTTGGCCGATTCCATTTGCGACACTGTCCGTGAAGACACTTTGCTCGTGAATGTCAGCGAAGTAACGGGCTTGATGCATCAGAGTCTCGGGGAATGAGTTGTAGAATGTTGTATTGTGGGTGTACTGGACATTCAGATAGTCATAGATCTTTGAAATCGAAATCACGTCAGATGAGGGCCAACTAATACCGTTCTCTATGACTCACATTCCACTGCCGATCAAGTCAGAACACAATCAACACAGGAATGGACACAACGTACCATGTTAAGGTAGGTGTTATTCATGCCATTGAGCCAAGGTTGAACAGCTTTAAGGAAAGGAGCGGCTTGGGCAGACACATTCGTGGAAGCGTTGTTCACACGACCCATGTGGTATAGGAAATACTAGAGAACCTGGATTGGTATCTGAACACACCCCCGTCTCAATCACTCACAGGGCACTCCATCCAACTGGTGAGAGACGGTGCCTGCCAATACTCGAGAGACTCCACCGGGATGTACTGGTACCCTCCTAATGGAGCCTCGACCGACTTACCATCAGCGAGGGTTGATACGGACTTCGGCGTTGGTGGGTAAAGACCTTGGAGTAGAGCATAAGCGGAATCGAGTATGACATTGCCTCCTCCAGCGTCTGCGCGAACATAGAGTTGATCAACATCAGCGATATCGGTGTTGATGCCTTGGATGTAAGATGGTGACTCCGGGTTGAGATACGTCTGTCTCAAGTAGGAACCCAGGTTATATTCTTGACTCTGCAGAACCTTAGCACTACACACAATACCCAGCATCGGACATTGGACATACCGATCCATAGGGCGTCAAGTATCCTTGCGCCGAGAAGTTATACGTTGTGGGGTCCTGGAAAACTACACCAGAACGATCGCCATGACGAGCCAGCAGAAAAACACCAACGAGACCTGCAGTGGTAGTGACCATTGTGAAGAGTCAAGCTCGAGCGAGAGAGATGCTGGTACTCAGAACAAGAACCTTCCAACTTATATTGAGCGGCACGCCAGCATCGCGCAAACGAAATGCTGCCGTACCTCCGCTGAGTCTCCGCAACTTGACTGTACGGCAGTGAGGACTCGGAGAATGGCATTGCCATGGTCTGAGCGGTGGTTCCTGCCAGGGACTTGGGCCTCGTTACGGGGGCTGATTAGTACATATTAGTACCATGACCAAGACACGAGTTGCGCCCGGGTGCACTATGGCATGTCGTTTCGTCATGTGGCCGAGAAGCCCTCTCTCTCCGAACCCGGTTCAGGACGCGATAGGCGCGTTTCACGCCATTGCCATTTCGGGCGTAAGAAGGCGATCACTGCATGCCAATTACTAACAAGCTGCGCCCCCCCCACAGCTTGTAACTTCCTCCGATTAAAGATATATAAGTTTTAGTATGTGCTTATGATGCATGTCACTTGGCCTATGTAGTTGCATCATGTACTGGCAATGACACCAGGCATGATCGGGCGAGTTTCCACTACATGTTGGGCAGTACATAAACAAAAACAGATCTGCCTAGTGACTTGCCGAAGTTTGTGAAATGTAACCTTGCTGAACAGGAGAACTCAGATCAAAATTGCTGTGTCCATTGACATGACCGCAGTGACAAATCCGAACACGCGGTGAGGTCATCGGAGTTTTCAAGTTGAATTTGCAATGTCTGTTGTCACTTATCGTCATATGCACTCCTCATAACCCATACCCCATATAACCCATACTCCCTTGTAACCCATACATTTTTCCATTTCCTGAGTTGGTTTGCAGGGATTTCACACCCATAACCCATAACTCATAACCCATAACCCATACTACTTTTTAGCTGTCATAACCCATACATGTACTCAGCTAAGTACTAGAATGGTAATTTTGGTTATATGATCATTATTTTTGTATCACCCAAGTTGGCAACTATGGACCTAAAACACCATTTCTCTCACATAAAGCCCCTTGAATTTCTTAAAAAATGCCTGACAAAGCTTCATGACCAGATCTGGGAATGTAAAGGCAGGCTTGAAGGCAAATTGAGAGCTGGTCAGCAACAGACAAGGGGATTTGTGATGCCATCCTGGATGCAAAAGCAGCACAGGAGGTGAGGGAAGGGACAACTCAGAGTACTAGCTGTGTTCAAGAAGAACACCACATTAGTACTTGGAATGATGCAATCCAGGTGGCATTGGCACTGAGGGAGTATGTGCAGGGGTTTGACAATCCTTTCATGCGTAACTTGGAGTTGCTGCTTGGTTTGTTTGGGAAGGGGACACATGTTCTTGATATGCAACATATGGCAGACACACAAATAGCTAGTTACTTTGAACATAATAAATAGATTATGGTAAATATGTATATTATGTAACTATAGCACATATAGTATAACCCATACTCCCTAATAACCCATACACTTGGACCTATCCCGAGGGGTATGGGTTATGAGGAATTCGACTGTATCCGCACACGCGTTATGATACCATTCTCCGATCGTGGTCACAGCTATTACGTGTGCCACGGCACTGTTCATGTGTAGTCGGTTTTGTCTTCGTTGGGCAAACTCAATTTGCTTGACACCCCTTCGAGTCATGTGACAGCTACCTGCGGACAAAGATACGTTTCGTGCACATTACAATATGTCCGTTACAGTCCGAAAGTGGCTTTACAGTCCGGAACATCTTTCAAGTCTGTGTTTGCCCAAAATCGTGGTGTCGGTGTCTTAGTTGCACATGTGGACGTCGGGGGTGAAGTATGCATGCTTTATCACGATGTGTATCAACCCTAACCCCTAGATGTTTAAGCATGTCGGATGCGTCAAGAGATGTTGCAGATGGCAACGAGAGCACGTCGACCCAAGGAGCGAGACGAACCACCAGGTCGCAGCAACGCGCAGATCAATCCAGGAGACGAAACAAAAGTGCAGCGAATGAATGCGTCGCGCTCGAACGCGCAGACCAGGAATCCGATGGGGAGACCGTAGGAAGACTCCGAAACGTACAGGCCGAGCGAGAGAACACAGGGACACGTCAGGAAGCGCCAATCGAGAGGGAGAGTGCCAGTGCCAGTGCCAGTGCGATCGACGATGAGGATCGAAGAAAACAGTCAGCACAGCTCACCGGGCGAATATCACGTACCAGGAGTATCACAGGGCTACCCCCCACTAAGCCCCAGTCCACACGACGAACAAAGGGGCAGGACCACACGAGACAATCGGGTGCATAGACTCACGAGGCGAATTCGCCCCGGGAAGCGGCGCAGACGCGCCGTGAAACCGCTGAACACCTTAAGGGCGAAGGGAACGGGAACGAGCACAACGACGCACCAAACGCGTCAAGTCGATAGCAGGCCAGGAGGCCATATGGAAGAGCGAGAGGTGTAAAGAGAGGCCAAGGGCGATTGGAAGATCCAGCGATTCATGCGCAGCGCCATGACGAACGTACCTGACCCGTCTATACGACCAAGCAACCATCCCGAACGACCCGTCAAGCACTCAAACCCAACGCGTCGTCGAGGAAGAGTCAAAACGCGACCTAAAGACATCCAGGCGACGCGTACGAGGAGGTACACACATCAAGTTGGACGACCACGTCGAGACCAAACCGGACGAATCGGATACGTCGGATACACACTAGAGAGGATTTGAGAATACCCCAGACCCATCACATGACAGTTGTAACCCGGGATTTACACTGCTGGGTGATGCGCACCGAACGTCTGACAATCAATGGGCAATGGGAAGAAATCAGCGATCAGCCGACGACAAAGTTCCAAACGCTTATAGCTTCGACCTCCTTATCTTCTGCAACGACGTGCCTCCTCGGTCTCCTGATCCGAAAACAACAGATCGATGTGACCGCCGTGTTTACGAGATCCACATTGTCTATCCATCCATTATCTTGTATGAGAGGCACGAGCGATTATGCAATGTGGGATCCATGGCGTACGATCGCTTGGCTTCTTCGGGGCCGTACTTGGTCAATGGTCATGCGGTGTAGGATTGAAAAGAGACAGCGGGGGTGAGGTGGCCACCGACGAGACGAATCCCAAAGCCAGGATTTTGATCCTGATCCATCATGATGGATCGGCACTGATCGCCCCTCGAGGACGTCAGTTCACCACCCAGCACCGAGCGAATGGATCAGCGTGGAGGGCATACGCACAAACGTCTCTCACGTCGAGAATGACCACCCCAAGTGGTGACTGTACGCCAGGCCGACGTCGTGCCTAGTACGGCTGAAGATATTTTTGCTGTTCTCCCGGCGTCGCCACCGTGCCAATCTGCGACCGTTGCCAGTGAGCGGAGGAATAAACACAATAAATTATGTAACCAGAAGTTCATAGCCACCTGGTAATGGTCCTCACGGTCACAAGGGCTATTGTCCCTATCAATGAGTGTCCATGTCATTGACTCCTAGTAACAAAATTCGCCACTCCTGAAGCTTGAAGAGACAGTCAATCATGAATATGATGAATGTTTGTCGTTTGTGTGCGGCTGCTCGATTATAGCGGCTCGCACGCTATTCTTGAGACTATTCACTTAGTAGTGGCTTTCTTCAGATCTCAGTGCGAGTCTCAGTGAGTCGCGGCTCGAGCCCCTAAGTGGTGCCGCACCATTTATTAAAAAAGTTGAGGTGTGACAGAACAAGAGCTCAATTTCACATCCCCCTATTGCCTCCCGCGAGCCATTGTTCCTCCTAAAAAGCCCGCGTATCTCCGCGCAGGTGGCAGGGATGTATTAGACCGCTGCGCTCAGTATGTAGGCTATTCATCTTCGCGAGCACACTAAGTATACAGATCATGACGATGAAAGTGGTGAGGAGATACCAAAGAAAATATTCATAGATTATAACGACGCTTCCGAAGGTGGTGGCCCCGGACTCGACCGCTGAGGACTAGGACTAGGACTATGCGCATGATCTGCATCTGCGTCTGCCTGCGGGCGAACAGCCGTCTGCGGAGCATGACCACCGTTCGTACAGATAGCGCGCAACGAGAACCGGCTTGCATCGGATATGGACACCACAGATGGCTTCGTATCCAACGGCTGCGGGCTATGTCGGCGCCCATATCCATCGGTGGGTGAGTGGTGCTCAAACAATTTCGGCAGACTGTCGCTCGTGGAGGACCCCGACGGCGAGAACTGACTCGCCTTGGTCATGGGAGTCGAAAGCGAACTCTGTAGCGTGTTTGATGAGGGCCCATCCGACGACCCACACTGGGTATCCAACGACAACGTGCTCTGGCCCATTTCGATTTGCGATGTGAGCTGTAACGTCCCTCTCCAAGTGCTGCCTTCCCCTTGCTCTCCATCGTCTCGCGGTAGCTTTTCATGATTCACAATGATCCTACCGATCTGACCAATGTTGAGTTGGGGGACTCGTTTGGTGACGCCTAAAGACCTACAGATATCCAGAGGACGCATACCAACCAGCTGTCCATGAAAACAGTCAGATACGCCGAAAACACCTTCGAACGCTTCACTCACTAATATGTGATATTGCCACCAATGGTCAGCTTGATCACTTGGAAGGCAGAAAGCGTCATAAACAACATGACCACTAATCAGTCGATATCAGCGTCACTCCAACAACAAACCCCACCACCAGAGGCCAGCACTCCTTACCTGATATCGCGCCCAACGACAATGCCGAATCTCGCATGACGACTCGTCCAACGCCTTGTCGCGTCCATGTCGCCGGTAATCGTGAATACCTCCAGAAGGTCATGAAGAAAATTGTCATGTTGGTCGTCATCGTCACCGCGCTACACCCTCGAAAATGAGTACAGAGAACACTTGTGCGTGCGTCAGTGAGACGCAGGAAGACCTTACCTGAAAAAGGCATTTCCAGGGTTGCTCCTCAAGAGCATACACGTTACCGTGTGCATATTCGATGGAAACGATAAACCTGCGCTAACCCCCATGGAAGCCACTTGGCCGACAGCGAACGAGATCAATACCATCAAGATAAGTCGATCGTGCAAGAAGATGGCGTAGACTAGACCTTGTGGATGAGCGGGGATCTGGGAGGGGAAGGAATTGATGGTGAACGTACGGCGATGCATGAGTAAACCTTCCACAAATGCAAGAAGAAACTGGATGACGATCGCTTGGAACGTGAACCAGGCGAGACATCCAGCGGGAGAAGTCTGTACGCCAAGATACATCCGCACAGTAAAGCAGATGTTAAATCTATCAAGACACAAGACACAACGTGTGCGTGTCACGAGAGGCGCTTCGCAGAGGACAGGATCGCACGTACATTTGACTGGCCAAGCCAACGTACCTAGTAAGCACATAAATCCTGGCAATCCAGGACGTACGAAGCCTCCTGGGGCGGCGATGCGTTCATCAGCGCACACTTTGTATGTAACTGGACAACTCACGGCCAAACGTACTTAGTTTCATCACGTATAAGCCATACGAAATCCACGATCATGACTGCGAAGGATGTCGCTTTGCGAATGGAGCCGAGGCAACAACTCGAGATGATACAGATACTCACAAGCAGAGACAACGACCTTGAGTGCTGCAGCCTCGTCATGCGGATGACGCTCAAGCATTTCAGTTTGAAAGGGCCGCGCACTGTTGAAGGACAAGAGTCGAATCAAGATTGGTCAAGAAAAAAAATAGTAAGAAAATCAGGAAAAACAAAAGGACTTTCAGATCTGTCGAGAAGTCAGAAGGGACAACCTGCTCCTTCGACTAGAGCGAGATAGTTGTGGGGGAAGTCGACCACCCCAGGGCTAAAATTGGGCGTAACATATATAGTTCGGTAGCAGTTCCGAATACCTCACCCGATAGCTAAGAAAGTCAGTTCCGAGATGTCGTATCCCCATTTGGATTGCCACCTTGTCAACCTTCTTGCCGTTCCGGGACCTCGATCATCATTTCCAATATTTGTCTCGGCGCTTACCCTGACCGCAAAGCCGGGCCCTGCCCGCCGACCCCTGGAATTCGGTCAGGACCGACCAGTATTCCAATCTGAACGAATGCACCATACGTCCTGCTCGATACTGTCCATCTGAGCGATAATCCGCCATTGGGGTCTCGCATATTATGGACACTGACGAAGAGTGTGTCGGTATCTGATTGACTTTTGGCGCCAACAACGAACATAACGTGATCCCATCGGGACCCACATAGCTGCTAAACGTTAAACTGAAAGGCGTCGAAGAGTGCTTATAATATCGACGAAATGATAGTTGAGTTGCAGCAGATCAAGTGGACCTTGGCGTTATAGGTCGGCCTCCTAAAGGAGCGCATACACGCCCGAATTACCTGGCTCGGAGGTATAGGAGGTACCAAAGGTCATGATCAGGCCTAGTGACTGGGTGGCTGGGTGGTTGGTGAACTTCCGCCGTTGCCCACCCTTTGCAAAAGAATAAAAAAAAGCGGACCGCCGTACCGATACTCCAAGTAATGTGTTTTGTCACCGTCCTGCCAGGACGACCGGGATTACGGAACGGTGAATGCCCCGCGCGAGGGCAAGAAAAAAAAATTACGGAAAAAACTGACCTGTCAAAGCCATGACGATTGGGAGCGTCAAGACTCACATCGTCGTGACACCGTGGACATGCTCACCCGTGCACCATATTGTCAAACCAAGAGAAGTTGTGGCATGTCAACGAGCGTGATACTGGCGGTGCCTCCGTAAGAGCTTTTGGCTTGCAGCAACGAAGGCACCAAAGTGAGGCTTTAAACCGAGACATCCGTTGTCCTCTCAGACGGTATAGGGCGGCGGGGTTCGGAAGACTTCCCTATTGATATGTATTCACTTCGAGGGAAGCATGCAATTGAATCAAACACGTTGGTTACGAAACCTTTGAAGAACGAATCCAGCCGGAATAGGGTACTTTGTCACGACCACTGCACTCTGCAGTTAGAGGTAGGTATGCTCTTGGGTACAGCGAGGGGAAATGTCACGTTGCTAACAAGACCACGTCGGTCCATCTCTTGGCCCAGTAATCATCCGTTCCCTTGCGCCACCTTGAAGCAAGGATCGCGTCTGATCTGTATGCGTGTTGATATAGCGTAAAGCGGGTGAAAGATATCATACCATAGAGTTCCCCTGGTTCGGCGCGCTCGAGCCCGTTGCTCTTTAAGCGATCTACTGAGTTTCTCTAGCTGTGCAGTGATGGTGGTGTCACCCCCTTTCGAGGGCGTACTCCGTGTTTGGAAGTCGATCAAGAATTCGTCTACATGGCATTGGGCAGCTTTTAGGGACAGCGGGGATGACGCGTTTGCCTGGATGCGAACAGGTGGACGAGTGGTGTCTTCCATGCGATGGAAAATTATGTAAGAATGGTATTGATTTGCATGGTCGCTGGACTGGGGTCAGGTGATCATCTCTACTTACCCGCAAAGGGAAATGGCACGACAACGAAATTGTATTTTCGACACACTCGAGTGCGCTTCTCGCAGTCGGTTGCAAAACGACGTTTCGGCAACGCCGTCTTCTCTCCGTTCCCTCGTTGTGTTTTTCTTGTTATCTTCCCCAACACGATGGCCATCGGAAAAGTAGCGCCTATGCTGGGCTTATTGCTCACACACCCGAACGAGTTCAGGACTCTCCTCCAGTTTTACCTCTTCCACGCACAGAAACGGGATATCACCGCACAGCAAGAGCACCCAACCTCGGGATGGGACAGACAAAGCATGCGTCGGTGCTGGGATTTTTTGGACTTGACAAGTAGAAGTTTCGCTGCAGTCATCAAGGAGCTTGACGGCGACCTTGCACGAACAGTGCGTATCCAGGCACCCCTTCTTCATTGGTGTGATTCGCCCATGCTATGCACTCTAACGTGCTCGTATGACAGATTTGCATATATTATCTTGTACTCCGTGGACTAGATACCATCGAGGATGACATGACCATACCCGACGAGATCAAGCAACCCCTCCTACGATCATTTCACGAAAAGACCGTCACGCCTGGTTGGCACTTTACCGAAAGCGGTCCCAAAGAAAAAGACAGACAACTTCTAATCGAATACGCCACCATAGTCGAAGAAGTCAATCTTCTCAAACCAGAGTACGTCCGTTTATTAAACACGAAATGATGACCCTATTTACTAACCAAAGGAAAACAGGTATCGCGACGTCATTTTGGACATCTGTACTAAAATGGAGGTCGGAATGGCTGATTACGCGCACAAGGCCGCCACCACCGGTTCGATATACATTGCGACTGTTGCCGAGTATGACCTGTATTGTCATTACGTCGCAGGCCTTGTGGGCGAAGGCCTCACAGCCATCTGGTCAGCTTCTGGCAAAGAAGCCCCGTGGCTCTGCGAGGAGCTCGGGCTCGCCAACTCGATGGGTCTTTTACTCCAAAAGACAAACATCATCCGTGATTTCCGGGAAGATGCTGAGGAGCGTCGTTTCTTTTGGCCAAGAGAGATCTGGGGCAAATACGGGTTCAACGAGTTGACCGAGTTGTACCAGAACGGCTATGTGGAACGTGCAACTTGGACACAAAGCGAAATGATCCTAGATGCCCTTCGTCACGCACGTGACTCGCTAGATTACCTTAGGCTCCTCAAGAACCAGAGTGTCTTCGTGTTTTGCGCAATACCTGCGTGTATGGCCATGGCCACGCTTGCGCTGTGCTTCATGAATCCTGACATGTTTCGGCGCAATGTTAAAATCAGAAAAGCGGAAGCTGCCCAGGTATGGGGTCACTTTTTTGCATTGTATACTTGAGACTGATCAGTTCACGTTCCTCAGTTGATCATGCGATCTACAAACCCGCGTGAAGTCGCCCTCATCTTCCGAGACTATGCGCGCAAGATACATCACAAGGCGAAACCCCAGGACCCCAACTTCCTCCGGCTCTCCGTAATGTGTTGTAAGGTAATCTTGTTCCTCGGGTCTGTCGGTTCGTTTCGTAGGAATTCACTTTTGCCCTTTAGATTGAGGAGTGGTGCGAACAGAACTACCCTTCCTTTGTCATTCTGGGAGACGACGGCGTCACATACGACCCCGAGGACAAACGAACAACCGTGCTCAAGTTGGAAGAACAGCGCGCCCACGCAAAGCGTTACCCCAATGGAGCTCCACCACCCGAGACATTCCCTTGGGAATTGGCGACCTACGTCGGCGGTGCATTCGGGGTGGTCATCCTTTTGATCGCAGGCATCGTTTATACCATTTTGAAGGTGTACGGATAGATGTGTGGTCGAAGTTCACGCGCACGGTTTGTCTAATGCGCGCCGCGCGCCCATTACATCTGTAGTATATTCCTAACATTTTTTAATATGTTGAACGCGTTTGATACTACTGTATCGATGGAGTCGCGGTCCGTGCACGAGATCGGGGTAAGTATCTCGCTAGTGCAACGTTCCCAATTTCTCGGGGTGAAGTATGTGGTCATCGCTTAGACGGCAAAGTGAGCAGCGACAAGTTCGGTCACTTGGCATTTTGCTGAGTGGATGCATCGCGGCGGGCCTTACAGCGTGTTGGTGATCGAATTAACATTCAAGGGGCGAGAGCAACATTAGTATTGACCGGAAGTTCGATGCCCTTCAATACGGGTCGAGCGCATGTGGAACAGGCCCGGGCCGTGATAACTTCCGCCCTTTCGGCGGGGTTCAACACTCTGGTGCCGCCCCTGTTGGCCGCTGCTGCCTTACGATACGGTACCCTTATTCAGGACCATCCATTACAGTCATGCATCATTATGATATATGATGTACCTTGTCACAATCTTGAAACAGAGAAGCAACTTCTACAATAGGACTGGACTGGTTCGCAGTGCGGCAACCTTGGGCCGGAGCGTGGCTGTTTAGTTCCAGCGGGACACGCCACATGATGGCCGCTCAACAGGAGATGGAGCGGGGTAATCTATAGGGGGTTTATTTAGGCACCGAACCCTCAATTCGGAATTTGGGATCCCGCCGCCAGGCGGATGACCGCGCTACGGCCAATTTCCATCAAGCCACTTGTTTACGTTGGGGTCATTCCGAACAAAATGGGCCCAACGTTTTATGAATTGTGTTGCGACGCTAGAGCGGAAAGGCAGCACCCTCTTGAGTGAATGGGCGGGAGATATGTTATTGACCTCAGGAACGCTTCAGCGGACGCTGCCAAACCCCGAGGACCGTAAGTATTCCAAGTATTCCATAGTCTGTCACAAAGGACAAGTTTGAACTTGAAGGACGGATTATATATAGATGCTCATCGAATGACCCAAATTGCAGACGGCGGCGACCTCAGGGGATCCGATCAAGATCCAGAAAGCGTCGGTTGGTATGACGGGCACAGCACTCCAGTCTCTGGCAAGAAAGGTTTGATTGGCCTTTTGTTAAGTTCTGTCCAGTGGATGACAGGTTTGAGCTGGGAACCGACCATCGAGCGTAGAGGGATCATGGTAGTTAATTATTACAACAGGCGGGCTGTCAGTGGAGTTCGAATGCGCCAGGCGCCTCGCAAGCTTCAATTGTGGATCGAATCACCTGTTGCCCGCGGGCCGTTGACTGGCCAGCCACGACATCCCCAAGAACCATATAACTAATGAGGTTTCGAGATACTCATGTCTTGCCGGCAAGGCAGCTTCTTACACTCCAGTGAGTCTGGAAATGCTTCCGGTGCTTCTCATCATGATGTGGTAGGATTCCTGATGCGGCTTGGGGATGCCTCGGCGCCGGCCCGTCAACGTGACTGATTAGCCTGGGATCCGAAGGAGAAATGAGCGATATCGTATTGCCCACTTCAGACCCACCCCGCGTCCAACCCAGCCTCGCTCAGAGGAAGCTTCAAGGCTAACAGCCCACTATATACCACGCGTTGGTGATCCGCTCGGAGGACGGCAACCAAGCGGCATCACTAGGGCTGGACCTGTCCGCCCCGAGTCCGAGGCTGGATTTTTATACAGAGGATCGTCGGGCCCTTACCCATGTTGCTGAGGTATGAGCGGCCATATGCATGGTCATAACACGACCATCGAATTACACCGTATTGGCTGTGGGC
>JBBPRV010000801.1:0-14579 GCA_038093235.1 Boletus harrisonii
TGATGGGGCACCCGTATCAACATCCATGGGCTGTGGTTGTGGCTGTTGAGGTGGTGGTGCACTCTGCATCCATGTTGTACCGTCCTGTGGCGGTTGACTTGTAGTGGTAGGGCCCTCAGGAGTCTGTGGCGTCAAATCTTGAATCACAGGGAGTTCTCCTGAAGAGCGGGGGGTCTGTGAACGGACCTCCTGAGGACGGGAAAGAAGAGGTGGACGAGGGGGAGGAACTCGTCCGTTGATGCCCATCATGTTCCCGCTGGGTCCCATGTCCATGCGTGCCTCGTGAGGATCATAAGTAGCGCCAGGTGGAATCATACCAAATGGCACAGCGCCACCGGGAAACATAGGGAGAAAGGGCATTTGAGCTCCTGGGGCGGTCATCGCGAACAGTTGCGACGGAACAAAGGCGTCATCACCGTGACTGTATTTGCAAAGTGCACCCCTGGCGCAGTAACCATTGTCTGAATAGCGGTGATGAGTGCAATGGGACTGGGCGAAAGAAGGATACGCACTGTGGTAGTCCCGACATATGCCTCTCCGCTGATCCGGTGGCTGATATGTCTGAATCCGCTGACCGTTCACGACTGCGCCCATTCCATTCGCCGGACCTCGGTCGGGCCTCGGCCCCCACTGGCCGGTCGAACGAGTGTCGTGTCCGCTCGGGTAGCGAGAAAACTGACCATCGACAGTTAACCGAGGACCTTTGGCAGGGTGGTGTGTACCACGGTCGTCGTCCTCGAGAGTGCGTTTTTGGCCGCGTTCGGTGTTGTTGGATAGCAGACTATCGAAAGGTATTGGGATGCCGGCGTCAGTAGGATGTGGACTGGACGAGGAAGACTGTGATGGCGGCGGAGAGGTGGTATAGGGAAGATAGGACTTTGTTCTTAGGACGGTGAATAATGTATCTATAAATGAGGGGCCCTCTTGAGGTGGAATGAGTGGGTGGCGGAAGGGAGGACGTCGGGAGATGGGTGTACCTTTCTCGAGAAACTCTTCAAGCTGCGATGTGAGTTCCTTGCGCATCTCTGCCTCTGGAAGGTTGTGCTTGAGGAGGGCGAGGACATATTCGGCGAGGGCGGATGGTTCGGCGTCGCATCTGTGTGGCGGTCAGCTGGGAGACGGGGACGAGGAAGAGACAGACATTGGGCCGAGTGTGCGAACGAGCCAGGACTTGAGGTGTGGTGCTGCGGCCGAGTCGTAGAGCATCGCTGAAATCGAGCTGGAATGTCGTCCAAAACACTATAGAGTACCAACAGATGACTAAGCCACAAATCCCTAATGTAGATACTCTCTAGGCCACAACAAAGTTCCACTCGCTCGGGATCTCGCCCGTCTGCATCCCCACCAGCTCTTTCCAAAGCGGTCTCGAGACCGGCCCCATGCCATCCGCGCCGGTGGGAATAATGACATCGCTACCCATGTATCCTATCCTTTCCACCGGAGTCACAACTGCTGCTGTACCCGCGCCAAACAGCTCAACGAGGCGTCCAGCCTTGGACGCAGCAATGATCTCCGCCATGTTCACCGCTCGTTCAGAGACCTTGAGTTGACTGGGGAGTCCCTGGAGCTGCTTGCTCCCAGAGGCGTGACTCCGTGCGAGGGCGAGCACCGAATCACGAGTCACACCAGGGAGGATCATACCGTCGAGGGGAGGCGTAACGAGCTCAGTCACTGTAACGTGTGATGTTCACGAAACGCTCTCCCTGAAAAAACATGCCCACTTACCACCGTCCTCCCCCTTGAACACGACGAATAAATTCATAGTGCCAACCTCAGTAAGCCAGTGCTCAGGCCCGTGAAGCCAGAGATTTTGGACATAGCCTGCTTTCGCAGCAGCTTTCTGAGCCACGACGCCAGGAGCATAATTGGCTGCCAGCTTGAAAGCACCAGTGCCTATTCACAGTCAGCTTCAGGATGTGTACCAGGCCAGCAACTACGGACCTCCAGGGGCAGCACGGATGTATTCCGCGTCTGTTGTGCCATACAGGGCCACGGGTTTGAATCCCTGCGGGTAATAAGGGCCAGCGGGACTGCAGATTACAAAAAGGAGTGCTTCTGATGGTGGTTGAACTCCGAGAGTCCCGTTGGTACCAACTTGAAGTGGTCTCTGTCAGTAAACACAAGACCAGACAGTTGGTGGAGGACTAACTTAGAGCAGGGCGGATGTATAGGCTATGACCTGGTTCCTTGGGTATCCAATCACGCTCTAATGATATGAGTTGCCTAATGCATTCAATGAGGGCATCGCCATCGAAAGTCTATGGGATTACATTAAATCGAGAGATCGGTGCCCGAGAATCGACTGACCGGTAGTGCCAAACGTTTTGCACTGTCGTTCATCCGTTTCATGTTCATGTCAGGCCGGAACATTGTCACAGCACCATCCGGACGCCTGTAGGCCTTCATACCCTCGAAAAGCGCCTGAGCATAATGGAGAACGGTTGCAGCGGGACTGAGGTTAATGGTAGAAACTGTGACATGTCAAGGAGGTATAAAGGTGAGGACGGTGGTACGGCTCACATGGCCCTATGGAAGGTGCGCCCCATCCGGCGTTCTCGGTCCACGGAATCCTCAACATATGATCCGACTGCAGAAACACTCAATAGGCCGCAAAGGGCAAGTGTATGAATCAGATGACGTACAAAGGTCCGACCGAAAAGCAGTTGTGAGGAAGGAGGCAATTGGCGTGGACTCGTCGTGCGCACCACAGTGAGCTGCGAGGGCTGTGGGGAATGTGCAGAGTTGAGCAAACGGCCATCGGTGAGACATACCTCGATGTCGGGCCGGGCGGTGGACATGGCCCGCCATGCAGAAATCGCCTTGGATCTTTGTAACCGCACAGAAGCTGAACGGAGGGGGGGGAAAGACATGGTGGCAGCTGGGAGGGTGATCGTATACTACACTGGCTCGGTTTTATACATGCGCCGGAAGGGAAAAAGATGGTTGACGCACCGCGTCCGGGATATTCCTGGTCCGTTGGTGTGTGCTGGTACGTGTTCAAGGCAGATATGATAAAAAATTGATTTTAACTGCCGCATCGCGTGTTGATGGCCTCCCAGCTCGGTCGCTCGACACACTCGGCGGCGTCGACCATTTCTTACAATGCACGGCACCAGCAGCCAGCAGGCCTCGCGAGACGTCTCCTCTTCCCTC
This sequence comes from Boletus harrisonii, assembly GCA_038093235.1. Lineage (NCBI taxonomy): Eukaryota > Fungi > Basidiomycota > Agaricomycetes > Boletales > Boletaceae > Boletus > Boletus harrisonii. Next base: position 3,154 of record JBBPRV010000801.1, read on the forward strand.
ACCTCCCACCCGGTTCCGACTTGCCCCCATTGTTCCTCTCCCCCGCCTGTCCACGCGAACTCCACGACGAGGTATATGACTTTGTGGCTCTCGCCCTCCGAGCCTTTGTGAACACCTGGTGGACCAAGCTCACTAGATATGACAAAGAGTTTCTTCCCCAGATTACAATCGTCGTGACCCATGTCATTCGTTCGCTTGAGCAGCGTCTTCTTGACGCAGACCTCTCACTGCTCGTCTTTGGCGATATACCCGCCCTCATCACCCAGCACTACAGAGACTACCGTCAGGCTGTTTCCAAGGCCTCGACATCGTACGCCACTGGCGGCGCATTGTCGCGCCCACAGTTCTTCCATCAGCTACAACCGCACATGGCGGTCTCCTCCGATGGATCTTTAGACGAAGAGTACTTTCGACAAGCTTTCGACCACATCCTGAGAGAATGCCTTCCCTCCGAGGATTACGCGCCAGAGGCTGAGAGGTTTATTGTCAGGGAAATTATACTCAAGGTCGTGGTCAAGGATGTCATCCCTCGCATAGCCCAGCCCTGGTTCCTCCAGAAGATGGTGTTGGACATGCTCGGTCCCTCCCCGGACGCATTACCAGAGCAGGTGTGCTCTTCTGCACCCCCGCTGACACTGTCCCCTGACCTCGTCTTAGCCATCTGTCCCGTCGACGTCTGCACACGGGCACTCTCGCCGCTCGAAATCCAGCATTATCGTGCTCTTGCTTTCAGCCATCCAGAAATTATCTGGAACGTGCATTATGCTCATCCACGCGTACAAACAAGCCATTTGTATCATTCCCATCGTAAACCAAACCAGTTGTTGCCGGACGCGCCAGTCGGCCGGTGTGACGTCTTTGCTGAGTGTAGGGGATGAACCCCCATCCGTCTCCGGGACGCCATCCGTATCCCCCGCACCATCGACTGTGTCATCGCACGCGAGCATTCCCGAGAGCAGACATGTCGTCGTTCTCCCCGATCTCACTCGTGGTCCATTGGGAATGATTTCGGAGGTGCTCCGCGTTCAGGACCGGCTTGCTGCTAGCGCTCTAGTTCAATTTGTTTCGCTGTTCTGTTGCTCCTTCCAGATGTTCATGAACAAGTACGTTTGCCTGGTGTGCCGCTTTGCGTGTCTGACGCCGCATAGGCTGCTGTGCTACTTGCTGTACACGCATGTGCTGTCCGCGCCGTCCCTGCTCTCTGTCGTCCGGCTCTCGAAGCGGACGCTGTTCCCGGGCGGATATCCCGGCCCCCCACCGGTTGACCCGACGGCAGAAGAGCAGGTTGTGATCCGCGAAGAGCTGGAGAAACGGATCAACACGCGGATGCCTGCGCTGGCACGTTCTGTGCTGCTCGGCGCCACGCTGGACGGGGTTGTGGACCCGCTGAGCGACGAGGCGTGCAACCGGCATCTCGCCGTGTTTCTGGTGGACGCGCTGTTGCTGGCGCTGTTCCCTGAGATGGGGTCATAGTTTGTGCATGTTTGTGGGATGACGTATAATATAATTAAATAATCGGGTGTACTCCTGAGCTGCCACGACCAAGAGATGCGCCATCCGCCGAGTCCGCCAGTCCTCCTTTCCTTTTCCTCCTCCCAGGACATCCAAAAAGCCCTCGCAGCTTTTGTCCTCAAAGCACAGAAGGAATCCATCGAGAAAAAGGGCAGATTCACAATCGCCCTCTCCGGCGGCTCCCTCCCAGAACAGCTCACGGCCCTTATCGACAACACTGCCGTCAAGTGGGACAAATGGTACTCGTCTCTCCCTCTGCAATCCCCCCCTTCTCACCGTGCACAGGCAAGTTTTTTTCGCCGACGAGCGTGCCGTCCCGCTCGATCACCCCGACTCAAACTACAAACTCTGCATGTCCGAATTGTTTGACCATGTTCCCATCCCCCCTGGGAACATCCACTCGATCGACCCCACCCTCCTTGACGATCTCGAAGAACTTTCAGATGCTTACGAAGGGCAGCTCATTCACGAGTTTGCCCAGAAGGATTCTGCTCGCTTTCCCATTTTTGACCTCATCCTCCTTGGGATCGGCGAGGATGGCCACACCTGCTCGCTTTTCCCAGGCCACGAGCTTCTCAGCGAAAGCGACAGGTGGGTGGCCTATCTCGAGGACTCTCCCAAGCCTCCCCCAAAACGCATCACCCTTACCTTCCCCGTCCTTAATCACGCTTCTCGCGTCGCCTTCGTCGCTACCGGTGCGGGCAAGGCAGATACACTCCCCCTCGTGCTCGACAATCCAGAGCACGGGCTTCCCGCATCCCGTGTCAAACTTGCCTATCCCGGTCAGGTTTATTGGTTCGTCGATGACGCTGCCTCAGCCAATCTAAAGTTCCCAAAGACAACATTCGAGTTATGAGAGGTCGGTCGGGGTGTCGGGCGCGCGTACTCTTGTACTTGTACCATGTATCTGGTCATTATGTCATATCGTCGGTGTACCTCTACTTCGTCTTCAGCATGACCAGCAACATAAGATACCTCAGCGACGAGACAGTAGATTAAACACTCAACAGGATCACAAATGGGTAACAGGCGGCGGCACTCGTCGCTAACATGACAGAAATAACAAGAATCCATTATGCGAATTAGTAGCGCAGATCAACAGTTGCAACCGTAGTTCTGTGTGCTCTCCCGATCGATTTGGATTGGGTCCGGATAATCCACATACCTGTGCAAAGCTTAGTCAATCCGTCAACACAACGAGTAGTACGCACATTTGTTCCTCGGCTTCTTGTTGCAACGCATTCTTCGATACAGTTTGGAAAGCCTGCTCGACGTTGATAGCCTCCTTGGCAGAAGTCTCGAAGTAAGGGATGTTTCCCTTGGATTGACACCACGTCATCGCGCGCTTCTGTGTAACCTACAACATCGTGTAGCGGCATTCATACTCGACCAAAGACTGTCGTACCTGCCGCTTGCTTTCCTCCACATCAATCTTGTTGCCGAGGACAACAAAGGGGAAGTTTTCGGGATCGTGTGGACTCGCTTGGATGAGAAACTCGTCGCGCCAGCTGTCCAGCGTCTCAAAGGATTTTGCACTGTTAACGTCGTATACGAGTACGCAGCAATCCGCGCCTCTGTAGTAGGCCACGCCGAGAGACTGGAAGCGCTCTTGCCCAGCCGTATCCCAGAGCTATCAGCGACCGTCAGAGAAAACGGGACGGCTCGGACCATAAAACACACCTGCATCGTCACTAAACGATCGTCCACCATGACTTCCTTGGTGAGGCTAGGCGGCAATCAGTAAGCTGGATTGCCAAAAACATGAGCGCACCCACAAGTCGGCTCCGATGGTGGCCTTGTATTGGTTGCTAAATCGCTTGTTCACGTATTGGTTCATGAGCGAGGTCTTGCCGACACTGCATACACCCCGTTGACTGCGGTGAGCGACTGACCGAGACGCAAGCTATGGCACCTACCCGCTGTCCCCAAGGATGATAACCTACGGCAGGGGTCAGTTGCTGTACGCAAGGGCAGGATGGAGATAAGTGACCTTCAACAACACGCGGCCCATGGTGTGCTAATGTGAGGGATATGAGGGCAAGTTGAGGTGAGGGCGAGTGTCGTTTGTCTCAAGCTCCCAACGGAATATAGAAATAGAATAAAGTGGAGCTCGGTCGACCACCGGCAAGGAGTGCAAGGGCAGCCACACTAGGAATCATTGAAGCGCCGCTTGAATTTAGAGCGCAGCTCTGACTCTATGGATGGCCTCGGGCATGTCAATGTCTCTCCACATTGGATCTGGTTGGCGACTAGTTCATCGATTCAGGTTTCTGAGAGGCATGGCGACTCGCATCGCTCCCCAGATCAAGGACAAAATACAGCTGTCCGATGCAGAGGACAAACTCTGCAACTTGCTCGACGAGTTTACGCGACATCTCAAGCACCAAGATGGCATCGTCACCGTGTGCAGGATCAATGGTGGTTGGGTCCGCGACAAGGTCAATCTATGACCTCTTTCGGACATGGACGTGTCTCTCATGTTGGATTGCCGTGAACAGTTGCTCGATTATGCATGCAACGATGTGGACATTTGTCTTGAAGACATGATGGGTGTGCCCTTTGCTGAGCGTTTCGTCGCGTTCTTGTCAGAGAAGAAACATGTGTCCGTGCACAAGGTCACAAAGATTGAGAGCAACCCTGATCAGTCCAAACATTTGGAGACAGCGAGGACAACGCTGTTCGACATCGACCTGGATTTCGTCAACTTGAGGAGTGAAGAGTACTCCGAACACAGTCGAATTCCAACAGAAGTTGTATGTCGTTGCTCCTTCAGCGCTGTTTCGTCGGTTGATCACTGTCTTTGCAGACATTTGGAACTCCACTCCAGGATGCCTTGCGAAGGGACTTGACGATCAACTCTCTTTTCTACAATGTCCACACGCGTGTGGTCGAAGACCTCACTGATAAGGCAAGAGTTTGATGGTAGGCTACTGCTCGTGCGATGGGCTGAGAATTTCAGGTTACTTGCAGGGATTAGATGATCTACGCAACGGTATCATACGGACCCCTTTACCTCCATTGCAAACATTTCGCGACGACCCTCTGCGGGTACTTCGATGTATCAGGTTTGCAAGTCGCCTTGGGTTTGCGATGACACCTGAACTTCAAGATGCCGCTCGTGACCAGAGCATCCAGGTAATCAGTGATATCTTTTGGTCTTGTGGCCCTTATTGAAACGTGTTCTTGAAGGAAGCACTCTCTTTCAAGATTAGCCGTGAGCGTATCGGCGTGGAGCTTGACAAAATGATGAAAGGTTTGTGCACAGCACGTCTTGCTCGAGCGTCTAAGCTCATGACTACCAGCTGTCGATCCACTACATGCCATACACATCATCCACGACCTGTCGTTATATCACACCGCCTTTTGTGTACCTGCTGCAATCATCGATATTGCTTCTGCCCCTGTTGCTTCTCCAGCGCTTTCCCTCACCGCATGTACAATCCTCCACGACCTCCTTTTGCCCCCATCATTTTCCGGTCCACGCAAGTTTACGACACGTCCCCATCCAACACTCCTTGCTCACGCATTAAGCAATCAAGGAACGAGGGCGCGATTATTCCTCAGCGCCAGTCTTTTCTCCTTTGCTGATATTACGTACAAGGATCACAAGCAGAAGGTGCACCCTCTCGTCGAGGCCGTGATCCGAGAAGGATTGAAACTCGGGACCAAGAACCATTATCTTGATGGCATTCCGGCACTTTTTGACGCTGCTGCACTGCTCAAGGGACTTTCTTTAGAGAACATCCAGTTCACAACTCCCTCGGAACGCGTCGCCATTGGTACGAGGGAAAATTATTGTCATCATGACCCGCAGCGATTGATGACTGACATTTTATAGGACTCTTGCTCCGACATGGCAAGGTGCATAAACCGACCTCCGGTTCACATTGGTCTTCATCTCTGTTTTTCTCCTTGGTGTGCGAGCTGGTTCCGCTTGGGTATGGTACGACCGCAACCTCGAATTTACCATGTTTTGAGAACCTGACACGTATTCCGTAGGGGAGGAAGCCGATGAATGCATACGACGCTATAATGCTTTCACCAGTCGCGTTGAAGAACTTGGTCTGGACAACTCGGTGGACACCAAGCCCCTGCTCAATGTAAGATGGCGCTTTTTCACTCTCCACGCCTACTCACGTATTCGATAGGGGAACGATCTGATCTCTGTGCTTGGTAGTAAACCGGGACCGTGGATGACTGTCATACTCGCCAAGGTCATCGAGTGGCAGCTAGAACACCCGGAAGCTGACAAGGACGCTTGTGTAGCTTGGCTGAAGGAGGAACAGACATCGGGTCGATTGAATATCGAAGACCTAGTTCAGTCCACCTCTGGAGGAAAGCGTATTCATGCAGACAGTCCAGAAGGTTCTAAGAAAGCGAAACGGACTTCGTAGTAGTTTGCATATTACATCTTAGCATGGGCGCGTATCATGAATATATTTTCGTTCCGTAATGCGACAGGGGTATTAGTAGATACACTAGATATCTGCAATTGATTCGTCCAGGATAATCAGGTATGTGGGATTGAGAAATCGTGCGATGGAAATCATGAAAACGTGAAACTGCTGTACAATATCTTTCAAGCCGTGAAGGGCATGTCGCGAGCGAGCAGTGTCAATGTCATAGAAGAAGTCCGTCCATTGCACAAACATTATCGAATCGATCTACCAGTTTTCTGTGGGGAAGATTGGAGTAAGAGGTGATATGGGTTGCCCAAACAACTGATCCAAGGTGCCGAGCAGCGCCGCGTGCTCTGCTGTTGGAGTGGATGGTTCGAATGGGTTGGAGAACAGAGGAGAACCCAAGGGAACCAGCCCAGAATCTAGTGATGAGTAAGAGTCGATGTCAAAGTCGGCGAATGGGGAAGGGGTGGCCAGAGCCAGCACGTCGGTAGTGTAAGCACCAAGCACACAAGAATTGACAAATGAAGTAGCTTCAGGCTTGACACCGGAGAAGACACTGTGTGCGGCCGGCTTCAAGTGCGAAGGAAAGAGAGTTGAGAGGTCATCATCTTCACTCTTCTTGACCATCTATGGAGTGATGTGAGCACAGGCGACGCGGAAACTTTGCGTTACTCACCGAATCGTTCCAACTATCGAGAGCGAGATAGGGAATATCGTCGGTAGCGACAAATCCCTCCACGTCGTCCAGTGGGTACACCAGCTCTGGGGTACGAGCCAACAGCCCTTGTATTTCTGCAGGAGAGGGCCTTTCTTCAGAGGGTGGAAGAATGGAGAGGGAAACGGGATATTGGGAAGAAGGGATCGGGATCGAAGGCGAGGGAAGGAGTGTCTTCTGCTTCTTAGATCTCGGTTGTGGAGGAGGGGATTCCATGCGTGGCGCGGCGGGTCGCTTAAGGTTATTCCGCGGGATCGCGTTGGACGACTCCGAAGGCGGCCCCTCAACAGCAAGCCTAAGAGCACCCTGATTAGGCTGGACATTCTTGCACGCCTCATCAAGGTGCTTTGCCAAGTCGCGGCTGGTGACACCCCCCAACAACAGCTCGACGACCTTGTTGCATTTTTCGTTCTCGACCTCGGCGCTGCGCTGGGAACGACGCTGAGAGACCTTGGGCTTCTTTTGCGACCCGGGAGAGTATCTGTATTCGGGGTAAAGCTGAGCGTGGCGCGATTTGGCTTCTTCAGCCATGCACCGGAAGGGAGCTCGTTCGGCTTCTGATAATTCGTTCCAGTACCGGCCAGCAATGCGGGAGACATTGCGGTTATCTCTCTCGATGCTCTTCAGGTTATCCTTGTTCCAGAGCCAAGAACGGAAGACCATGAAGGCATTGGGTGGGCGGGGTATGTGACCCTCCTTGCGGTTGCGGGTATGGGAAGAACCAGGGGCGAACGGGAGATGGGTGACGATGGAAGGTGGAGAGTCGGACGAGGTCGTAGTACAGTCTGATGGTGACGGTGGATGGGGATGGATAGCGGAGGGGGTGATCTCGACATCAGAGCCACTGTGCTGCAGCTGAAGCGAGACGGCGCCCTGCCAGTCGTAATCTGCGACTGTGTCCAAAAGAGGAAAGTGTTCAAGAACGGACTCGTCAGGATCAACAAGACATCACCTACCATCCATTGGCGACTTGCGCGATAGTCGGCGAGACCTGCGGGTCTGATGGAGGGGAGCCATCATAGATGATAAGTAGATATGAGATGAGAAGTATGAAGATGATGCGGAGGGTTGCTGTGAATCCGGTCAACTACCAGTTCCTGTATGTCTGAGTACTGTGAAGCGAACCCCTTTTTGAACCGAAGCCCCGAAATCAACCTGCTCTGCCAGAGGGCCTCCAGCTCTTCACATCGTCACCTCGAGGCAGCCTCGAGGTTTCAACGAGGTCGTCGTCGTCCATATCGGTTTCTGGATCTGCATCGAGGCACGGTGTGTTCCGTGCACACTTGCCAAAAAAGGAATGTCCGCACTCCCGCTGCCCTGCATGTACTCTTCACACTCATCACACCAGCCCCATGCCCTATGTCAGCGACAGTGACGCACCACTGAGGTAATGTTCCTGTCCCACCTTCGCTCGTAATCACTAGCAACCAGCAACAAAGGATAACAATATTCACCGTTTGCCGACGACATGGAAATCACCGAACAAGAAACACCCGCACCCGGCAACCACCCTCGTCAGGCACCGACTATCTGCTACTTGGCCCACTTTGAGAGATCGAGTCCTCTTGCACCCGCAGCTCTTTCGCCTTCCGTCTCTTCGAACCAGCAATCATGTCTCTGGATACAGCATCAACCGCAAACTATCGCCGATGAACTTCGGAAATTCTCACCTTTTCTTGATGGCATCGTTTCGACCAACCTTGCGTGCGGCGTTGACAGTTTCTGCACGCTTAATCTTTCCCATCTGCTTTTTCTTTAGTTTGGATGGCTTTGGAAGTTTGATAATCCAATCTGGTACTGTTGAGCCTGACTGAAGCAGGACATTGGCAATCCTCGGGGCTAGCCCTTAGGTTACATCCTACGTAGAGACACCGAGGTGACGTACGATTTTAAATATGGTGCGTCTTCATCTGTAAAATACGTTACTGCCTTGCCATCACGGCCAGCCCGTCCAGTACGTCCTAGGAGGTATCAGCCAGTTTTTGAGCAAGAGGAACCGCTGGCCACGTACCAATTCGATGTATGTAACTCTGGACACTCGTCGGAAAGTCGAAGTTGATTACCTCTCTTACACCTTTGAAATCCATACCTCGCGCCATTACCTCCGTGCTCACCATCACCCAGCTTTCGCCGCGGCGCATACGACTTACAGCATCATCTCGCTCCTTCTTGGTCATGCCAGCATGTAAACAATCAACGTTTGGTATCCCATTAAGGGTCAGCTCTTCTGCCAACGAGGTTGCCCGAGGTTGAGTAGACGTAAAAATAAGCAGTGGGGGATTATAAGGCTGAGCCAAATACGTCATGAGACTCGGCAGCTTGGAAGAATCATCGGCGACATATGTGAGAGTCTGTTTGATGAGAGGAAGGGGCGTATCCCTAGCAAAAAATGTGAGAAGCACCGAATCTAATGCCATCATTTCACCGACTTAAGGCCAACGACAATGCGTATTGGATTGCGTAGGATTCCCATGGCCAGTTGCTCGGCCCCAGCAGGAAGTGTCGCAGAGAACACTGCTTTCTGAACTTCCGGATGGGTGCAAGCACCAATCACTTCTTGAACTTGTGCCAAAAATTCATCGTCCAGGAGTCGGTCCGCTTCGTCTAATATGAGATGACGGACACTAATCCGCAGTGAAATACAAGTCTGCAATAAAATAACGTCACGAACTTGTTCAAATCAAGATTGCCCTCCTGAATCGATGCAACTAGACGCAAGGGTGTACTAATGACGATGTCTCGAAATTTCTCAACATGAATTGACACAACAGTTAGTTGGAGTAACTTACCGACTTTATTCCTAACATCCTTGTCACGGAGGGTATTCGCCGTAGCTTTACTGAACAACACCACTCGCCACTTGCGTCCCACTGCTAATTTTAAGCATTCATTATAAATCTGGTGTGCAAGTTCGCGGGTTGGGGCAAGTACGATGGCACGAACACCACTTCCTTCCGTGCCCTTTAGACTTGAGATTGGAGCCCCTAGTGAGGACATGATTGGAAGTAGATAGGAAAGCGTCTTTCCGGTCCCAGTAGGAGATATGGCAGCGAGATCACGACGCTGTTGAGGTTGTAAGGATGGTGGATGAATGAACGCACGTTGGTCACGAACTTACCTCCAGTAAAATTGGTATCCCATGGGCTTGTACGCCAGTAGGGTACTTGTAATGGTTATCCCGAATGTTTGACAGTAGGCGATGAGCTACTTTGTACCGGTCTTGCAAGTCGTCGAAGACTTCAATAGGTGGTGGAACGTTGGAGCCTTTGGCCACCACGCGAACCCTCATTCGCGAAGCGTCAACCTCGGGTGCGTCGTCCTCATCATCTAAACTATCATCGGGACTCTCCATTTCATGTTTAACTTTGCGTCTCTTGTGCTGCGCATCAGATCGAAGAGGTCGACTTGGACTGCCGGGGTCGGGGTTTCCCACTTTCCGTTTTGCTGGTCCTCCTTGAGCGTATTTGAAAAAATCTAGCTCAGGTGGGAGCTTCGAATCCTGGGTTATCGAAGCATTCACCGATTTTTCGGGTTTCGCGGCGTTCTGGTCGCAGCAAAGGAAGGCAAGGAAGGCGTACTAGTAAGAAAATCGGCCACGGTCTACCAACCAATCGACCACTTACTGTAAACAGCTGTACGTCGGATTTGAAACGTTGTTTGTCAAACCGCGCTCCGCCACGAGATAGCAGCTGAAATGCTTCCATGAGCGGTTTCCAAGTACCAGTAACTCTAGTAGAGTTGAATAGTTTCTCTCAAGTCTTGGTTCGGCAATTTCCGGCCCGGCCTCGCTGAATGATGGGTGCATTCGATCGCCCAAAATTGCTTACTAGTAGATCACGCAAGTTTACAACGCAACTCCATCGGCAGCACACAGTCGAGTCGGGATACTATTAGGGCCTCGGAGACTCAGACCGCGCTCGTAATGGCTATCCAACCAATTCATTTCCCATCCCAAGGGTAGGAAATGATTTTTGATTTGATGAGACAGTAATACAGTCGCAGGATCGTTCACTGCATCCGATTCAGTCATTTCAACTTCGAACAGGGACATATTATCCCGGGTCTTCCCGAGTCTTCTTGATTGCCCAAACATTAGTAGTGTATAACATTCATCGATCATACGAGAGGTCTGCATCATCTTCAACTACGAAACTCCCAAACACATATTCATCTGGCTCATAGTCCTCACGCGGTGGTGAGCTCGAAACCATGGGACGTCTGCCTGAGTGCTCTCTTGCAGTAACAAAGCCACCTCCACGAACAAGCCTGTTCGCAAAGACTGGTGCATTAACGAGTCCCGGTGCTTGAGTAAAGAGGCTTTGTTGGTAAGCGAGAGCCTGGTCGTACGACGGCGAGACTTGCGTATCAGGTATATCTTTCAGGAACTGCCTGTCAGACTCGCTCTCCACGTCGTCTTCTGAGTGGGAGGACCCTGTACTTTCCTCATCTCCTGAATGCGCTGCTTCGCCATCCAACCATGGATTGTGCCGGATAGAGATCAAGGGTTTACGCCCGATCTTCTTCGGCAGAAACGGGGGTGTGGATGTCCGAGAAATTATTTCCGTATCAGTACGTCTCAGCCGACGTAATGGAGGTGACTGCGTATCTGGAATCCCCGACCTTTCTGTCTTGACGAGTCGCCGCCTACCTGCTGGGCGTATCGCAAATGACGCTTCTGGAATATCGGGGGTAGGACCAGGTGATGGCCGAGTGACTCGGGGAGGGGTGGAAGGTGGAGTCTTCACCCCGACTACTTCAACGATACTGTCATTCATTGCCACAACGCTTTCATCCAC